>WNWK01011543.1:0-64029 GCA_009830355.1 Cherax destructor
AATGACATCAAAGTTCCCAGCACATGCTACCAAACGTAATTCGTTAATTTTATTTCTGGCGCTTGACAGTTAGTGTAAAATACTTGGGGAGATGTATCTTCGGAACCCTTTTTTTTCATATTCAGCTTTTGTTTTACAAATTTCTGTTACTATTTTTCCCCGGTGTTTTTTCGATTACTGTTATTGTTAAGATTTATGATGTCAAAGCCTGAATCAATATTTTCCCCTTTCATTATTCACCATTCCTAAACCCAAAACGAATATGTACGCCGTCTGGCCCAGCTGCCAATGATCGGAAGGGGGTTAAAGAGGGCCCCCAAGCCCGGGGTTTTGGGGTTTAAAGATTTTCTGGGGAGAAAAAAAAAACGGGGCCCCTCAACCCCGCTGGCAGTTTTTGGGAAGAAAAGAACGAGGGACATAGATGGACCCCCTCAGAAATACGGACCAGATGATTCCAATTTCAGTGGCAACGGCAAGAGGGTGTGTTAAATGGCAAAATCAACCCGAAGAACAGGAGCCGGGTGGGGAAAAAAATTTACCACTCAGTGTCCGTCCTTTTTTTCTAGACTGCACTCATCGAGGAAGCCAAAGTGACAGTAGAAACGTAACCCCCCCCCAAAGGTTTTTAGCGCCTGGGATGACACGGCTAGCAAATACACTTTCTGCTTAAAATCAAGGAGTCTTTTGTGGTTCTGTTAAAACCAGACCTGCCCCACGCAGCGCATTTCAAACGCACCGCCTGAGAATTTTGGCGGGAGACCACCAAAGGGCCTTTTTCTGAGAATGCTTGCCCGAGGTTTGGGGTATAGAAGGGAAGCTGCAGAAGACGGAGGGGGGAGGGGAGATGAAAACCCCTCATCAATGGAGGACGAGGAAGGCCCCCATGAAAAGCAGTAAGATGTGCGTAAAGGCCCCCCCTCCCGGGGGTCAAATTGCCAGTGTGGGCTACGAGGAGGATAGAATATGAAGGAAAAAATAAGGATGATCACTTCATGTAAGTCCGGGAGGCGACCAGGTGAAGTCGAGGATAGCTGAGGAAGAGCAGACGGAGAGATCGATGCAAGAGAAAGAATGAGTTCGAGGATCAAAATGGGTGGGAGTACCTGTATTTAAAACATGGAGGGGGAGAGAAGCAAGAAATGCCTAACTGAATGCCACGGAGTCACAGTGAGACCCTCATAGAAAAATGGTGGGCATTAAAATTGCCAAGCAACAAAAGGGGTGGCGGGGAAGAAATTCCGAAAGGCAACATCTGGGACAGACAATGCCCGAGAAGGGGATAGATACAAAGAACAGAGGTATACTAGGGATGTATCGATATCCGTACCGCATCCGCATCCCCGAGCATCCGATAAATTCTACATCCGCATCCGCATCCGCATCCGTATTTTTCTAAATGAGACATCCGCATCCGCATCCGCATCCGTAGTTTTCCTAAGTGAGACATCCGCATCCGTCCGCATCCGTAATCACTATTAAATAAATATCCGCATCCGCATCCGCATCCGGGCCTAACAAAGCGGATGTGGCGGATATTATAACCTAAATTACAGAGCTTGCATGTTTGTTTCCACAAACTTGTTCTTATGATTTATAAATTAACATTGCAGCTTCAAATATTATAACTTAATGACCTGTGCAGAGAGAGAGAGAGAGAGAGAGAGAGAGAGAGAGAAACATAATAACATAAGAAAGGAGGAACACTGCAGCAGGCCTCTTGGCCCATACTAGGCAAGGTCCTTTACAATCCACCCCCTAATAGAATATTTGCCCAACCAAATTTTCAATTCTATCCAAGAAATAGCTTTGATAATAAGTCCCACTCAAAACCAACCCCTCTCACTCATGAATTTATCCAACCTAATTTAAAACTACCCAAGGTGCTAGCTTCAATAACCCTACTAGGCTTATAAATTAGACAATGCAATGGAATAAAATGGTATAAAATACCGACAAATGGAAAATAAACACAATAAAGGATCACATTATACTGCTTATGTGTTTATTAGACACATTGCATTGAAAATTAGGTTGAGCAAATATTCTGTTAGTGGGATGGATTGGGAAGACCTGCTCTAGTATGGGCCAACAGGCCTGCTGCAGTGTTCCTCCTTTCTTTTTTTCTTTTTTTTTATTAACACATCGGCCGATTCCCACCAAGGCAGGGTGGCCGGAAAAAAAAAACTTTCATCATCATTCACTCCATCACTGTCTTGCCAGAAGGGTGCTTTTACACTCAAGTTATAAAACTGCAACATTTACACCCTCCTTCAGAGTGCCGGCACTGTACTTCCCATCTCCAGAACTCAAGTCCGGCCTGCCGGTTTCCCTGAATCCCTTCATAAATGTTACTTTGCTCACACTCCAACAGCACGTCAAGATTAAAAACCATATGCCTCCATTCACTCCTATCAAATACGCTCACACATGCTTGCTGGAAATCCAGCCCTCGCACACAAAACTTCCTTTTACCCTCCTCCAACCTTTCCTAGGCCGACCCCTACCCCGCCTTCCCTCCACTACAGATTTATACACTCGAAGTCACTCTGTCTCGTTCCATTCTCTCTACATGTCCAAACCACCTCAACAACCCTCCTCGTCTCTGGACAATCGTTTTGGTAATCCCACCTCCTCCTAATTTCCAAACTCCGAATTCTCTGCATTATATTCACACCACACATTGACCTCAGACATGACATCTCCACTGCCTCCAGCCTTCTCCTCGTTGCAACATTCATCACCCATGCTTCACACCCATATAAGAGCGTTGGTATAACTATACTCTCATACATTCTCTTTTACTTCCATGGACAAGGTTCTTGTCTCCACAGACTCCGAAGTGCTCCACTCACCCTTTTCCCTCATCAATTCTATGATTCACCTCATCCTTCATAGACCCATCCGCCGACATGTCCACTCCCAAATATCTGAATATATTCACCTCCTCCATACTCTCTCCCTCCAATCTGATATCCAATTTCGTCACCTATTCTTTTTGTTATCCTCATCACCTTACTCTTTCCTATATTCACTTTCAATTTTCTTCTTTACACACCCTACCAAATCATCCACCAACCTCTGCAGCTTCTCTTCAGAATCTCCCAAAAGACAGTGTCATCAGCAAAAAGCAACTGTGACAACTCCCACTTTGTATTTGCTTTTTATCTTTTAGCCCAACACCTCTTGCCAAGACCCTCGCATTCACTTCTCTTACAACCCCATCTATAAATATATTGAACAACCACAGTGACATCACACATCCTTGTCTAAGGCCCACTTTTACTGGGAAATAGTCCCCTTCCCTCCTACACACTCTAACCTGAGCCTCACTATCCTCATAAAACTCTTCACTGCTTTCAGTAACCTTCCTCCTATTCCATACACCTGCAACATCTGCCACATTGCCCCCTATCTACCCTATCATCGCCTTTCCAAATCCATAAATGCCACAAAAACATCTTTACCCTTTCCAAATACTGTTCACCTATATTTTCACTGTAAACACTTGGTCTACACACCCCCTACCTTTCCTAAAGCCCCTTGTTCATCTGCTATCCTGCTTTCTGTTTTACTCTTAATTCTTTCAATAATAACTCTACCATACACTTTACCAAGTACACTCAACAGACTTATTCCCCTATAATTTTTGCACTATCTTTTGTCCCCTTTGCCTTTATACAAAGGAACAATACACGCTCTCTCCAATCCCTGGTACCTTACCCTCTTCCATACATTTATTAAATAATAGCACCAACCACTCCAAAATTATATCCCCACCTGCTTTTAACATTTCTATCTTTATCCCATCAATCCCAGCTGCCTTACCCCTTTCATTCTACCCACTGCCTCACGAACTTCCCCTACACCCACAACTGGCTCTTCCACACTCCTACGATGTTATTCCTCCTTGCCCTACACACGAAATCACAGCTTCCTGTCTTCATCAACATTTAACAAACCCTCAAAATATTCTCTCCATCTTCCGATACATCTAACTTCCATTTAATAACTCTCCTCCTATTTTTAACTGTCAAATCCATTTGTTCTCTAGGCTTCCTCAACTTATTAATCTCATTCCAAAACTTTTTCTTATTTTCAACAAAATTTGCTGATAACATCTCACCACTCTCTCATCTGCTCTCTTTTACATTGCTTCACCACTCTTTTAACCTCTCTTTTCTCTCCATATACTCTTCCCTCCTTGCATCACTTCTACTTTGTAAAAACCTCTCATATGCTAACTTTTCTCCCTTACTACTCTCTTTACATCATCATTCCACCAATCGCTCCTCTTCCTCCCGCACCCACTCGCCTGTAACCACAAACTTCTGCTGAACACTCTAACATACATTTTAAATCTACCCCATACATTTTCGACCCCATTGCCTACACTCTCACTAGCCCATCTATCCTCCAATAGTTGTTTATATCTTACCCTAACTGCCTCCTCTTTTAGTTTATAAACCTTCACCTCTCTTTTACTTACTGATTCTATTTTCCTTGTATCCCATCTATTTTACTCCCACTGTAGCTATAACTAAAAAGTGATCTGATATATCTGTAGCCCCTCTATAAACATGTACATCCTGAAGTCTACTCAACAGTCTTTTATCTATCAATACATAGTCCAACAAACTACTGTCATTACGCCCTACATCATATCTTGTATACTTATTTATCCTCTTTTTCTTAAAATATGTATTACCTATAACTAAACCCCTTTCTATACAAAGTTCAATCAAAGGGCTCCCATTATCATTTACACCTGGCACCCCAAACTTACCTACTACACCCCTCTCTGCATGTTTCTCCCACTTTAGCATTTAGGTCCCCTACCACAATTACTTCCTCATTTGGTTCAAAAGTTCCTATACATTCGCTTAACATCTCCCAAAATCTCTCTCTCTCCTCTACACTCCTCTCTTCTCCAGGTGCATACACGCTATTATGACCCACTTTTCGCATCCGACCCTTATTTTAATCCACATAATCCTTGAATTTACACATTTATATTCCCTCTTTTCCTTCCATAACTGATCCTTCAACATTATTGCTACCCCTTCCTTAGCTCTAACTCTCTCAGATACTCCTGACTTAATCCCATTTATTTCTCCCCACTGAAACTCGCCTACCCCCTTCAGCTTTGTTTCGCTTAGGGCCAGGACATCAACTTCTTTTCATTCATAACATCGGCAATCATCTCTTTCTTATCATCCGCACTACATCCACGCACATTCAGACAACCCAATTTTATAAAGTTTTTCTTCTTCTCGTTTTTAGTAGATTTGTACAGGAGAAGGGGTTACTAGCCCATTGCTCCCGGCATCTTAGTCGCCTCATACGACACGCATGGCTTACGGAGGAAAGATTCTTTTCCACTTCCCCATGGACAATAGAGAAAATAAAAGGAACAAGAGCTATTAAGAAAAGAAGAAAAACCTAGATGTGTGTATGTATATATATGCATGTGTATGCCAGTGTAGTGTGACCTAAAGGTAAGTAGAAGTAGCTAGATATACCTGTTATCCAGCGTGTTTATGAGACAGAAAAAGACACCAGCAATCCTACCATCATGTAAAACAGTTTCAGGTTTCTGTTTCACAGTCACCTGGCAGGACGGTAGTACCTCCCTGGGTGGTTGCTGTCTACCAACCTACTACCTCCTTTCTTATGTATCTTTATTGAGGAAACGTTTCGCCACACAGTGGCTTCATCAGTCCATACAAAGGAGAATCGTGAAGAACAGGAGTAGTTTGAGGTGGTCAGTCCATCAGCCTGGAGTTACTGTCTGACACAGCAACATCTTGGTATCTTAATACAGGGAATTCTTCACTTGCCTAACCCTTGGCCACCACCTACTTCAGCTCCTTTGGTGCTCTTGTGGTGAACCAGATGCTTCAGCTCCTTTAGTACCCTATTTTATAGTGCCCTAATTATCAAAGCATATTCCATAGATGAAGTAGATGGGTTGGGTAGGAGTTTTTGTTTGTGAGATAGGTTTTGGGTTATAGGGGGACCTACCTAGTGTGGACCAGTTTGCTTGCTGCATTGTTCCTTATTTCTGTGTTCTTGTATTAATATTGGTAGAATTACCGACAATATGTTAAGTAAAAGGACACAAATGCAACTAATGAGACATTTTATTGTCTCATTGAACCTATATATACCCTGTGTGTCCATGCATTGTTTGTAACGGCTTGAAAAAGCTCCTAGAGAGCGAAACGTTGCCACAATAAAATGTCTCATTAGTTGCATTTGTGTCCTTTTACTTAACATTCTGTGTTCTTGTGAGTGAGAGGAGTTGGATTTGAACGGGACTTGCACAATGGTTGGGGGGGTTGTCGGGGCTTCTTGCTTGGATGGGGATGGGTTGGACAAATATTTTTGGTGGGTTAGTTTTGACATGGACCTGCCAAGTATGGGCCAGTAGGCCTGTTGCAGTGTTCCTCCTTTCTTATGTTCTTATGGTAAAAAAAAAAAATCAGGTATTTTATGACTGTCCTGCAAAATCCGCATCCGCATCCGCATCCGCCGGATGTCAAGATGTGACATCCGTAATCCGCATCCGCATCCGCATTTTACTGTAAGCAGATATCCGCATCCGCATCCGCATCCGTATTTTACTGTAAGCAGATATCCGCATCCGCATCCGCATTCGCAAAATAAGTAAGTAAGATATCCGTATACACATCCGCATACCGGATATTTAAATTTTTCACATCCGATACATCCCTAGTGTATACCACTTATTCACGTGGATACGGGCTGCAGTGTAATGCAGAGAAGTATGAACAAAGAGCTGACGGTATGGAATACAAGTGCATATAAGAAGAGCACTTTCGTTAAAGGTTCCATCGGAAAAAGGATCTGATGAATATAATAAATCATATCCCGAGAAAGGATGGATAACAGCGGAGTATAATTTGGGTTCTTGTAAACAAACACCAACAGGAAAAAACTGGGAGAGCAACACCTGAAGCTCACCCCGATTACCCCTGAGGCTGTGGATATTCCACTGTAGATAAGCCATGATTTACGAAGAGAAAGATACAAGAATGCCGAAGGTAGAGGTATCTATGGGCTAATAGGGTTAGAAAAGTACACGTGTCGAGGCAGTGGAAGATCTGTAAGCAGCAAAGGATTGGGATGCTGTGAAGGAAGAAGGTGTGTAGATGGAGAAGCGAGCGGACAAGGAACCGGAGGTGGAGCAGTGTCCATCAACGTTCCAGTCTCCGCTATATATTCTGAGATAGCTTCTAGCGTATCAGAGGACAAAGAAGCAGAATGTGGGGCCGCATTAGAGATGAAAGGAGGAGGAGGGTGAGCAACAATCGGGGAGACTATGGACTGTACTAAAGTAGGTGGTGAGGAAATGGAAGAGGAAACTGACGAAGGGACTTGGGGGGGGGGCAGGAGTGGAAGTGACCTGGGAGGGGGCAGGAGAGGAAGAAACTTGGGAGGGGACAAGGGATAAAGGAATTGAACGAGGAGGAGGATGAACCTCCACACGTATAACAGAATTAGTTGGAGGTGAGAAACCAGGCATAGAAACTGGTAAGGAAAAATGTGCAGGTTGGAGAAGGGAAGGAGGGGTGAGAGGAGAGTGTAACAATGGGGATTTTTTGTTGGACTTCTGAGAAGGAGAGGGGAGGTGGGAAGGTGTTGGACGAGGGCGTATAGACACAGAACTATGCGAGTGAGTAGAGGAAGAGGTGAGAACAGTATGGAGTGCTGAGGTAGGGACCTCGGTGCCCAGGACAGCAAAAGAATTTGAGACAGGGGTGACTGAGAAAGGGGTGACCACATTGAGACCATTGATGAGACAGCCATAGCATATGGGAAGCCTTCCGCCTCTTTGAGACAACGGATTTCACGCTCATTTAAATATACTTGACAACGGCAAGAGTAAGATGGGTGCACCTCACGACAATTAAGGCAACAGGGAGGTCGACTACAAGAAGGATTGGCATGGTCGTCAGCACCACACACTGGGCATTCGGCCATGGACCTGCAATATTTCACCGGATGACCAAAACGCCAGCAGTTTCTATACTGTTGTGGTGTAGGGATCACCTTTCGGACTTGTAAACAGTGTCCCGCAATGCAGATTGAGGGCAGAAGGTCACGGCAGTCAAATGTTAAGTGAGCAATATTGCAAGGATATTGTCATCGCCGATGGGCAGGGAGGACAAAAGTGTCAACTTTGAGGATAGGAAGGTCTTGGAGCTATCTTTACCCACATGGCGTAGAAGCGCCTTACTAATACTATGATCGGAAAGATAGGCAGTAGGAAAAGTCGGTCTCAGAGTAAAAAACTTAGTCCATTGTGTAGAGTGAAACATAGAGTTTAAGGGGAATGCGTGATGAACTGGTCGTTTCTGGGCTGTATGAGAATGAAGGAACGAAGTATCATCATGTAAGGGTCTTGGGCGTTTAGATGTGGGACCGGAGTTGGTCCAACATGGGACAGGCGAGCAACCCGAAAATTGCCGCACAACAGGAGAAGCTGGAAGCATGGTCAGAGAAGAGCGGATGTCAGTCATATCAAAAGGGCCAGTCGCAACCCCCGTACCTGAAGCAGGTGACGAACCAGCACCAGCAAGAGGTACGGGGTACGAGGTACGAGGTACGAGGTACGAGGCAGGGTCAGAACAGGGTGCGGTAACAGGAAGGGGCCCGGGGGTAGTAGGTTCACGGAGTGGGACGTCCATGGTTAGGTTACTTCTTTCTTTTTGTTTTTTGAAAAAAAAAAAAAAAATTAAAAAAGAAAAAAAGGGGGGAACGTGGAGGAATAGCTACTAGGAGGAATGAAAGGGGCGTAAATCTCCCTCTGTGCCCACGAGGACCTCAACACCGCAAGTAGTGCAGATGCGGCATGGAACCCATGCCATACCCTACCCTTCATGCCAGTAAACCAGCAATCCAGGATAGCAACTTCACATCCACCTAGCCACCTCAATGGACAAAAAAGAGGGCGGCCGGACACCTGCCACAAAGCATACCTCCTTTTGCCACCACCCCCAGAATCCAAAAGGTGGCCTCCAGAGATACACCTGTCGCCCGAAAGACACCCAAAGCCACCCCCCGGGAGAACGGAAAGGGATCGGGACATCCCCAGGCGATCCAGATTCCACGGCAAACTACACCACCGCCAAGAACCTCAACGGAATGGGATGGATCACGGTACCCTTTCCCCTACCTAGGAACTAGAATGCCTGTGGAGACAATCCCACCGGTTGACATTTTATTGTGGCAACGTTTCGCTCTCCAGGAGCTTTGTCAAGCCATTACAAACAATACATGGACACAGAGGGTATATATATGCTCAGAGTGAGGTGTAATACTAGTGGTGGTGGTAGTAGTAGAGACATAAGTTGTAGTAGTAGTAGTAATACAATAAGGTAGAACAATCAACTTGCACATGAGGAAAAGGTGAGAGCAATTACTTGGGTAGCACAAAAATATAGGTTAGACAAATATTTCTGTTAAAGGTTGGATTAGAGAAGGCCTGTATCAGTGTTCCACCTATGCGAAGTTCTTTGTGTAGTATTAGCAGGAGAGACTATGTGATGGCAAGGTTTACTGTTTTCAGAAGGATTCTTGCTAAGACTTCAGAGATGGTAAAGCTGCCTTTGTTTTGTTTAACTGTGTTAGAAACAGCGATAAGTGCTGATTCAAAGCACTTGCGTCTGCGGATATTAGTTTCTTTGATTACTACTACTACTACAACTTATGTCTCTACTACTACCACCACCACTAGTATTACACCTCACTCTGAGCATATATATACCCTCTGTGTCCATGTATTGTTTGTAACAGCTTGACAAAGCTCCTGGAGAGAGAAACGTTGCCACAATAAAATGTCACATTAGTTGCATTTGTGTCCTTTAACTTAACATATTGTCGGTAATTCTACCAATATTAATATATATATATATATATATATATATATATATATATATATATATATATTAATAATATATATATATATATTGTCGTGCCGATTAGGTAAAACTTGCGATTTTGGCTTAAATAGCAACGCTCTCCTTGCCATATAAGACAAGTGAAAATTTGTGTATGCAATAATTTCGCCAAAATCATTCTGAACATAACGAAAAATATATATTTCATTGTGTTTGTTTATTATTAAATTAATGTTAACGTATCTAAAATATATTTAGTTGGGTTAGGCTAAATTAAATTGCGCTTGTTGTAATAAGGTTAGGTAGGTTTTCAAAGTTTCTCTTGGTACAAAATTATAAATTCTTACATTAACATAAATGAAAAAATATATCTTTAAATGTATAAGAGAAAATTTTAGAAAGCACTTAATTTTAGATGAGTTCTTGCTAATTGACCAGTTTTACCTAATCGGCACGACATATATATATATATATATATATATATATAAATATATATATATATATATATATATATATATATATATATATATATATATATATATATATATATATATATATATATATATATATATATATATATATATATATATATATATATATATATATATATATATATATATATATATATATATATATTTGTATATAGTTACACGTGTGTACTCAACCAGTTGTGGTTGCAGGAGACGAGTCACAGCTCCTGGCCTCACCTCTTCATTATCCGCTACTCGATCACTCTTCCCGCTCCATGAACATAAGAAAGTAGGAACACTGCAGCAGGCCTGTTGGCCCATACTAGGCAGGTCCTTCACAATCCGTCCCACTACCAGAATATTTGCTAAACCCAATTTTCAATGCTACCCAAGAAATAAGCATTGATAGTTCTATTTACTTATGTGCAATTCCCACTCAAATCCAACCCCTCTCATTCATGAATTTATCCAACCTAAATTTGAAACTACCCAAGGTCCTTGCTTCAATAACTCTACTAGGCAGACTGTTCCACTCATCAACTACCCTATTTCCAAACCAATACTTTCCTATATCCTTTCTAAATCTAAACTTATCTAATTTGAATCCATTATTGCGGGTTCTGTCTTGGAGAGATATCCTCAAGACCTTATTTATATCCCCTTTGTTAATACCTATTTCCCACTTGTATACCTCGATCATGTCTCCCCTCATTCTTCGTCTTACAAGTGAATGTAATTTTAGGGTCTTCAATCTTTCTTCGTAAGGAAGATTTCTAATGCTATGTATTAATTTAGTCATTCTACGCTGAATGTTTTCTAACAAATTTATGTCCATTCTGTAATATGGAGACCAAAACTGAGCTGCGTAATCTAGGTGAGGCCTTACTAACGATATATAAAGCTGTAATATAACCTCTGGATTTCTGTTGCTTACACTTCTTGATATAAATCCAAGTAATCTGTTTGCCTTATTACGTACGCTTAGGCATTGCTGTCTTGGTTTAAGGTTGCTGCTTACCATAACCCCCAAGTCCTTTTCGCAATCTGTATGGCTAAGTTCTACGTTATTTAACTTATAAGTGCTTGGGTTATGAACACTCCCAAGCTTCAGAACCTTGCATTTATCTACATTGAACTGCATCTGCCACTTTTCTGACCAGGAATTGAGTCTGTCTAAATCCTCCTGAAGTTCCCTGACATCTACGTTTGAATCAATTATCCTACCTATCTTCGTGTCATCGGCGAATTTGCTAATATCACTAGTAATTCCCTCATCAAGGTCATTGATATATATTATAAACAACAACGGGCCTAAGACTGATCCCTGTGGAACACCACTTGTTACAGACCCCCACTCGGATTTAACCCCATTTATGCACACTCTCTCCTTCCTATTGGTGAGCCATGACTCGATCCATGACAGCACTTTTTCCCCAATGCCATGAGATATTGGTTCACAGAGTTCCATTTTGCATTCCTTAAGAACCCTTGAAAAAGCTCATCACGACCCGGCGATTTATTTTGTTTCAGTCGGTCTATTTGTTTCATAACCATTTCACTAGTGACTCTGATATTACATAATTTATCTTCTTCAGGGACACTATAAAAATTAATTACTGGGATATTATTAGTGTCTTCCTGTGTGAAAACTGAGAGAAAATAATTATTAAAAATAGAGCACATATCATTCTCCTTGTCAGTAAGATGCCTAGAGTTATTTTTAAGGGGACCTATCTTATCCCTAACTTTTGTTCTATAAACCTGGAAAAAATCTTTTTGGGTTAGTTTTTGAATTCCTAGCAACTTTAATTTCATAATCCCGTTTAGCTTTTCTTATACCCTTTTTAACGTCCTTCTTAATGTCAGTATACTGATTTGTAAGATGACCCTCACCTCTATTTATGCACCTATAAATTCCTTTTTTTTGCCTTAAAAGATATTTGAGCCTATTATTCATCCATTTTGGGTCATTTCTACTTGATCTAATTTCTTTATACTGGATAAATGTTCTTTGGGCAGCCTGTATAGTGTTAAGAAAGCTGTCATATTGATAGCTTTCTTCGTTACCCTATTCCACAGTTGATAAGTGTTCTCTAAGCCCATTATAATCTGCTAATCGAAAGTCTAGGACTGTTACTAAATTATCCCTACTATCATACATCCATTCAATGCTAAAGGTAATTGACTTGTGGTCGCTTGTGCCGAGTTCCTCTGTAATTTCTAAATTGTTAAAGAGGGATTCCTTTTTTGCCAGAACCAAGTCAAGTAGGTTATTTTCCCTTGTAGGTTCTGTCACAAACTGCTTCAAAAAACAATCCTGAACTACTTCTAAAAAGTAGTTAGATTCTAAATTCCCTGTCAAAAAATTCTAATCAATCTGACAAAAGTTAAAGTCCCCTAGAATTACTACGTTATCGTGCCTTGTGGCCTTAACAATTTCCTCCCAGAGTAGTCTCCCTTGTTCCCTATCTAAGTTTGGAGGACGATATATCACGCCTAAAATAAATTTTTCACACCCCTCTGAAAATTCTATCCAGACAGACTCTGTACGTATTATTTCAGACTTTATGCCCATTTTTATGCAACAATTTAAATAATCACGGACATAGAGTGCCACCCCACCCCCCTTCCCGATACTTCTGTCTACTTGGAACAATTTAAAACCCTGGATGTGACATTCAGCAGGCATGTCCCGATTTTTCATATTAAACCACGTCTCAGTTATTGCAAAAACATCAATATTACCCGTACTTGCAACTAATCTTAACTCGTCCATCTTATTTCTAGCAATACGAATATTAGTGTAATATACATGTAAAGACCCCCCTTTCTCTTTACCCTTCCTGCTCATTTCTGTTTTTCCACTATACCTATTACTGTCCTTGTCATCTAGTGCCACTACATCAACTTCAGGCTGAAGAACTGATTGCCTCAAACTCCTCTCCATCTTTCACTCTTCTCTGTATTAGACTGAAGAAGCCACTGGCTGGCAAAACATTTCCCAAAAAGAATTCCCAAATGTTGCCTATTACTAGTTCCCCTAGAACTCATAATATTACTACACTGGGACTTCACTGTTTTTCCCCCAAAACCCATACCACTAACTTTTACTAGTTTAAAGCCCTAACAGCTCCCTCCACTGCAGTTGCCAGTGCCCCCACCCCAGACCTAGATAAGTGAACCCCATCCCTGGCATACATGTCATTTCTGCCATAGAAGAGGTCCCAGTTGTCAATGAATGTTACTGCATTTTCCTTACAGTATTTGTCCAGCCAGCAATTGACACTAATTGCCCTGGACAACCATTCATTTCCAACTCCTCTCCTTGGCAAAATACCACATATGACAGGGTTCCCAACCTTCTTCCTAATTACGTCTGCCAACATCGTTGCCTCCAGCACTGAGACAGATAATAGGATTGCTCCCATTACCTCTCATAATGTCGTCCAGACGGCTAACAATATCCTCCATCCCAGCCCCAGGAAAGGAAACCCTCTGTCTCCTACTTCTATCTTTCAAGCAGAAGGCCATATCCATGTACCTAATCTGACTATCCCCAACAAGAACAATGTTCTTACCTTCCTTGGTGTCGTTCGTCGTGATGTTCCCAGTAGTTGACTCACATTCAACAGGTAGCACGGAGAATCGGTTCGATGTTTCCACAACAGTTTCCTGGATATTCGTTGATTCTACCTCTCCATCCGTCCTCTTGATCCTTAACTTTGTCCCATGCATTCCAGCCACTGTCCAGGTTCCTTTCTTGGCTTGAGGATTCTCAGCAGGAGGATTACTACGAATCCTCTTGTTTTCCTCAGTCAGTCGCTGTATCTCAAGCTTAACTACCCTCAGTTCTTCCTACAGCTGCTGGTAGTGTAGCTCAAGAGAGAGCATCTTGTTCAGATTCACAGAGAGCACATAAGACACGGTTTGAGGTTGCTGCTTACCATAACCCCCAAATCCTTTTCGCATTCTGTACGGCTGAGTTCAACATTATTAAGCTGGTAGGTGCTAGGGTTATGAACATTCCTGAGCTTCAGAACTTTGCATTTATCTACATTGAAATGCATCTGCCACTTTTCTGACCAGGAACTGAGTTTGTCTAAATCCTCCTGAAGTTCCCTGACATCTACGTTTGAATCGAGTATCCTACCTATCTTCGTGTCATCGGCGAATTTGCTCATACCACTAGTAATTCCCTCATCAAGGTCATTTATATATATTATAAATAACAACGGACCAAAAACCGATCCCTGTGGAACGCCACTTGTTACAGATCCCAACTCAGATTTAACCCCATTTATGCTCACCCTCTGCTTCCTATTGGTGAGCCATGACTCGATCCATGACAACACTTATCCCCCAATGCCATGAGAACATAAACAAACAAACAAACAAACAAACAAATTTTATTTCATTGCAGGTTACATGGGTATTGGAAGTTACAATGTAAATTGAGTGCAAGGAGAGCCACTGACATGCCATGGCATTAGGGGCAGCTTATTCTAGTCCTTAAAAACTAGGTACTTAATATTAGAGAAATTTATTGAGTTTATTCTAGTTAAAAATTATTTTCAAAATTACAATATGATGAAATTTTACTGTTTAATTTATTATATAATGATATTAGATCTTAGATTGTTACAGGTGTTAAGATTCTTGAATGATAATATGGAATTGAGATTATCTTAAGGAAAATAACATTGAGCATTTTTGACATTAACTTATAATATGAGTAGGGGGTAACATAATAGTAACATATTATTAAAAATTGAGATTATCGTATAGGAAAGTAACAATGAGCATTTTTCAAAGTAGTTTATAGCATGATCATTTAGGTTTGGGTGAGTAGGTGGTTTTTGAGTTGAGTCTTAAATTGATTTTCAGACAAGATTATCTTAATATTTATTAGACCCCTTCTGTATTGTTTTTCATATTGGTGCCTTTTGTTAATGGATTTAAGGATGCTGGGTGTTAGCCAGGGATTGTTAAGTCTCTTAGCTGTGATCTGTTTAGTTTTTTTAGGGCAATGTTTGTTATAGAGGTGGTGGGTTTTGTTAAGGAAATTCTTGATGCATTCATTAGTATCTGTATATGTTTCTAACTCATTATGCCAGTCAATGTTAATCATAGCTGTTATAAAGTTATTTACAGCTGCACATGAGTGAATAGAATTATCAAAGTTTATTTCTTGGGTAGCATTGAATATTTGCAAATATTCTGTTAGTGAGGAGTTAGTTAGGAGGAATACTGCAGCAGGCCTGTTAGCCCATTCTAGGCAGGTCCTACACATTCCATCCCACTAACAGAATATTTGCAAATATTCAATGCTACCCAAGAAATAAACTTTGATAATTCTATTCACTCATGTGCAATTCCCACTCAAATCCAACCCCTCTCGCTCATGAAGTTATCCAACCAAAATTTGAAACTACCCAAGGTCCTTGCTTCAATAACCCTACTAGGCAGACTGTTCCACTCATCAACGACCCTATTTCCAAACCAATACTTTCCTATATCCTTTCTAAATCTAAACTTATCTAATTTGAATCCATTATTGTGGGTTCTCTCTTGGAGATATATCCTCAATACCTTATATATATCCCCTTTGTTAATACCCATTTTCCACTTGTATACCTCGATCATGTCTCCCCTCATTCTTCGTCTTACAAGTGAATGTAATTTTAGGGTCTTCAATCTTTCTTCATATGGAAGATTTCTAATACTATGTATTAATTAAGTCATTATACGCTGAAAGTTTTCTAATGAATTAATATCCATTCAATAATATGGAGACCAGAACTGAGCTGCGTAATCTAGGTGAGGTCTTACTAACGATGTATAAAGCTGTAATATAACCTCTGGAATTCTGTTGCTTACACTTCTTGATATAAATCCCAGTAATCTGTTTGCCTTATTACGTACGCTTAGGCATTGCTGTCTTGGTTTAAGGTTGCTGCTTACCATAACCCCGAAGTCCTTTTCGCAATCTGTATGGCTAAGTTCTACGTTATTTAACTTATAAGTGCTTGGGTTGTGGACACTCCTGAACTTCAGAACCTTGCATTTAATTACATTGAATTGCATCTGCCACTTTTCTGACCAGGAATTGGGCTTGTCTAAATCCTCCTGAAGTTTCCTGACATCTACGTTTGAATCAATTATCCTACCTATCTTCGTGTCATCAGCGAATTTGCTCATATCACTGGTAATTCCCTCATCTCGGTCATTGATATATATTATAAACAACAAAGGGCCTAAGACTGATCCCTGTGGAACACCACTTGTTACAGAACCCCACTCGGATTTAACCCCATTTATGCACACTCTCTGCTTCCTATTGGTGAGCTATGACTCGATCCATGACAGCACTTTCCCCCCAATGCCATGAGCTGCCACTTTTTTTAACAGTCTCTGGTGCGGTACTCTATCAAAAGCCTTACTAAAATCTAAATAGACAATATCGAAATCTTTAAAAGCTTTAAAAGCTTTACAAAAGAAGGTTAATAAATTAGATAGGCAGGAATAGCCCATCGTGAATCCATGATGAGTATCATTAATCAAATTATGGTTATCTAGATGGCTTCTAATATTTTTTTTTTCAACAAGTTGGCCGTCTCCCACCGAGGCAGGGTGACCCAAAAAGAAAGAAAATCCCCAAAAAGAAAGAAAATCCCCAAAAAGAAAATACTTTCATCATCATTCAACACTTTCATCACACTCATACATAATCACTGTCTTTGCAGAGGCGCTCAGATACGACAGCTGAGAATAGTCCTCCCCAGCTGTCACTATCCCAGACCCCTCCTTTAAAGTGCAGGCATTGTACTTCCCATTTCCAGGACTCAAGTCCATCTAAATCAATTAACTGGTTTCCCTGAATCCCTTCACAAAATGTTATCCTGCTCGCACTCCAACAGCTCGTCAGGTCCCAAAAAACATTCGTCTCCATTCACTCCTATCTAACACACTCACACATGCTTGCTGGAAGTCCAAACCCCTCGCCCACAAAACCTCCTTTACCCCCTCCCTCCAACCTTTTCTAGGACGACCCCTACCCCGCCTTCCTTCCCCTACTTTGATCCATTCTCTCTAAATGACCAAACCACCTCAACAACCCCTCTTCAGCCCTCTGACAAATACTTTCATTAACTCCACACCTTCTCCTAATTTCCACATTAAGAATTTTCTGCATAATATTTACACCACACATTGCCCTTAGACAGGACATCTCCACTGCCTCCAGCCGCCTCCTCGCTGCAGCATTTGCAACCCATGCTTCACACCCATATAAGAGTGTTGGTACCACTATACTTTCGTACATTCCCTTCTTTGCCTCCATGGATAACGTTTTATGTCTCCACAGATATAGGTAGTAGGTTGGTAGTCAGCAACCACCCAGGGAGGTACTACCGTCCTGCCAAGTGAGTGTAAAACGAAAGCCTGTATTTGTTTTACATGATGGTAGGATTGCTGGTGTCTTTTTTCTGTCTCATAAACATGCAAGATTTCAGGTACGTCTTGCTACTTCTACTTACACTTAGGTCACGCTACACATACATGTACACGTTTATGTATACACACTCATCTGAGTTTTCTTTGATTGTATCTTAATAGTTCTTGTTCTTATTGTTTTTCCTTTCATATCCATGGGGAAGTGGAATAAGAATCTTTCCTCCGTAAGCCATGCGTGTTGTAAAACTCAACTAAAATGCCGGGAACAATGGGATAGTAACTCCTTTTCCTGTATAGCTTACTAAAAAGAAAAAGAAGAAAACAGTCAAAGTGGAATGTTTGAATGTGCGTGGATGTTGTGCGAATGATAAGAAAGAGATGATTGTAGATGTTATGAATGAAAAGAAGCTGGATGTCCTGGCTTTAAGTGAGACAAAGCTGAAGGGGGTAGGGGAGTTTCAGTGGGGAGAAATAAATGGGATTAAGTCAGGGGTTTCAAATAGAGTTAGAGCTAAAGAAGGAGTGGCAATAATGTTGAATAATCAGTTATGGCAGGTAAAGAGGGAATATAAATGTATAAATTCAAGGATTATGTGGAGTAAAATAAAGGTTGGATGTGAAAAGTGGGTTATAGTAAGTGTTTATACACCTGGAGAAGAGAGAAGTGAAGAGGAGAGAGAGAGATTTTGGGAAATGTTGAGTGAGTGTGTGGGGAGTTTTGAACAAAGTGAGAGAGTAATTGTGGTTGGGTATCTTAATGCTAAAGTGGGTAAAAATGTTGTGGAGGGAGTAGTAGGTAAATTTGGGATGCCAGGGGTAAATGTAAATGGGGAACCATTAATTGAGCTATGTGTAGAAAGAGGTTTGGTAATAAGTAATACATATTTTATGAAAAAGAGGATAAATAAATATACAAGGTATGATATAGCACGTAAGGAAAGAATTTTGTTGGATTCTGTATTGATGGATAAAAGGTTGATGGGTAGGCTTCAGGATGTACATGTTAATAGAAGGGCAACAGATATATCGGATCATTATTTAGTTGTAGCTATAGTTAGAGTAAAAGGTAGATGGGACAAAAAGAAAATGGCAACATCAAGTAAGAGAGAGGTAAAAGTGTATAAACTAAGGGAGGAGGAAGTTAGGGTGAGATATAAGCAACTATTGGCAGAAAGGTGGGCTAGTGCAAGTATGAGTAATGGGGAGGTTGAAGAGAGTTGGGCTAGTTTTAAAAATGCAGTATTAGAATGTGGGGCAGAAGTTTGTGGCTATAGGAGGGTGGGTGCAGGAGGAAAGAGGAGTGAGTGGTGGAATGAAGAAGTAAAGGGTGTGATAAAAGAGAAAAAGGTAGCTTATGAGAGGTTTTTACAAAACAGAAGTGTTAATAGAAGAGCAGAGTATATGGAGAGTAAAAGAAAGGTGAAGAGAGTGGTGAAAGAGTTCAAAAGAAGAGCGGATGAAAGAATGGGAGAGGCTCTGTCAAGAAATTTTGCTGAAAACAAGAAATTTTTTTGGAGTGAGATAAACAAGGTAAGAAAGCCTAGGGAACGAATGGATTTGTTAGTTAAAAACAGAGTAGGGGAGTTAGTAGATGGGGAGCTGGAGGTATTGGGTAGATGGCGGGAATATTTTGAGGAACTTTTAAATGTCGATGAAAAAAGAGAGGCGGTAATTTCATGTACTGGCCAGGGAGGTACAACATCGTTTAGGAGTGAAGAAGAGCAGGATGTGAGTGTGGGGGAGGTGCGTGAGGCATTACGTAGAATGAAAGGGGGTAAAGCAGCTGGAACTGACGGGATCATGACAGAAATGTTAAAAGCAGGGGAGGATATAGTGCTGGAGTGGTTGGTATTTTTGTTTAATAAATGTATGAAAGAGGGGGAAGATACCTAGGGATTGGCAGAGAGCATGTATAGTTCCTTTATATAAAGGGAAGGGGGATAAAAGAGAGTGTAAGATTTATAGAGGAATAAGTTTACTAAGTATACTAGGTAAAGTGTATGGCAGGGATATTATTGAAAGAATTAGATGTAAGACAGAGAGTAGGATTGCAGATGAGCAAGGAGGCTTTAGAGTGGGTAGGGGATGTGTAGATCAAGTGTTTACATTGAAGCATATATGTGAACAGTATTTAGATAAAGGTAGAGAAGTTTTCATTGCATTTATGGATTTAGAAAAGGCATATGATAGAGTGGATAGGGGAGCAATGTGGCAAATGTTGCAAGTGCATGGAATAGGTAGTAAGTTACTGAAGGCTGTAAAGGTTGTCTATGAATTAGTCGATTGGTGTGAGTCACATCCTGGGACAAAATTATTTTGTCCAAAATGCTTTGCATAACAAGCGGCTTTCTATATTTTAGTATATCATTGATGTCAGCTAGGCGAATATACCTTGTATATGTACTTGTAGTAAATGAAGATATTATTATTACATAAGATATAGTGAAAACATTACTGACTCATATCGACCAGTCCTTCTCGAATTACATCCTTTTCATCCATATGTTTGTGAGTTCAAATGATCAGTTAATGAGATGAAATGTGTACTAATCAGCATTCTCGAACGAAAAAATATCGTAACTCGAGGTACCACTGTATACAGTGATTCCCTGCTTAATGACAGTTTGCATAATATAATTTGAAAGACCAAAACATCTAGGAATGTTCCCTGCCTATACCACACACTCACCTATATCACACACTCACCTATACCACACACTCACAAACACCACATACTCACCTACACCACACACTCACCTATACCACACACTCACCTACACCACACATTCACCTATATACACAAAATAAGACATAGGCGCAAAAACACCATAATCACAACATATTTAAGACATAAGACATGATATCCATAAAAAAATCTAAGACATAATAAAAATCTAAGAGATGTACACAAAAATAAGCCATATATATCACGAACACTATAATATACCCAAAATTTAAGTCATTTACACAAAATATGATAAAAGCACAAAAACACCACGACACAATTCACCACCAACCACCAACTTATACATGACCTAATCACAACAAAACTTAGTTTTTATGAGGATAGTGAGGCTCAGGTTAGGGTGTGTAGGAGAGAGGGAGATTACTTCCCGGTAAAAGTAGGTCTTAGACAGGAATGTGTAATGTCACCATGGTTGTTTAATATATTTATAGATGGGGTTGTAAAATAAGTAAATGCTAGGGTGTTGGGGAGAGGGGTGGGATTAAATTATGGGAATTAAATGCAAAATGGGAGTTAACACAGTTACTTTTTGCTGATGATACTGTGCTTATTGGAGATTCTAAAGAAAAGTTGCAAAGGTTAGTGGACGAGTTTGGGAGGGTGTGTAAAGGTAGAAAGTTGAAAGTGAACATAGATAAGAGTAAGGTGATGAGGGTATCAAATGATTTAAATAAAGAAAAATTGGATATCACATTGGAGAGGGATTATGGAAGAAGTAAATGTTTTCAGATATTTGGGAGTTGACGTGTCAGCGGATGGGTTTATGAAGGATGAGATTAACCATAGAATTGATGAAGGAAAAAAGGTGCTTCTAATAATATCAGCTATAATTGACTCTAGTAATTTGCCTACAATTGCCCTATTTTATTTTATTAAACTTTTTTGTAAACCTGTATTATACTGTTGTTGCAAATATTCCAATTTAAAATATTTTTTTATATTTTTATTAAAACAAAATACATCACCAGACATATGACATATAATAAT
This sequence comes from Cherax destructor, assembly GCA_009830355.1. Taxonomy (NCBI): domain Eukaryota; kingdom Metazoa; phylum Arthropoda; class Malacostraca; order Decapoda; family Parastacidae; genus Cherax; species Cherax destructor. The sequence goes on from WNWK01011543.1 coordinate 21,579, forward strand.
TGAGACCCATAGGCCTAACAGCGCCTATAACTTATAACCCCACCACAATAAGGTGAACCACAACATAAAATAACCAATCACAATAAAAAACATAACAAAGCTCCCCCATTATATAGGTTTGTCATGCTACAATATAAAATTTTATCAGCTAATACATTTCAAATATATATACATCACTCCTCTATATATGACAAACCCCCAGTCGCATACACCAGAAATATACGTACACACGGTTATACCTGATGTAACCACCATACACAATAGCACATTTGATAACCATCCCTTTAGCCAGCTGGCTACCAAAAATTCCTCCCCCTTCCGTACATAGGGATCAATTAAGGTCCACTATGACCTGATACAAACCCTCTAATCTAATCATTGTTCCCGGACATCACAGGAAAACGCTATGGAGCCGTATCATATCTCTATACAAATTGCACAGGCCCCATCAAATTCAACTATGTAATAACTTACACATATAGGTCCACCAAGGCCCCCTAAGAACAAACATATGTATGACAATATACACTTGTACAATTGACCATAATTTTTGGAACAAAGAATAGGCTATCATGAAACTTCCCACAATAAGTATGGGCATTGCCGCAACGCTTCTAAGTGACACAGAATGACAAACACATCATACAATGACCGAACATGTCCTTATGAGTTATTATTATTGTAACACCATGACATCGATCAGAACCTGCACACTCAATGCACTAATCGGAACTGAAAGGACAGGATCTCTTCAAAATGAGATCCTAACAATTAGGTTTCACCAGATATAGGTTTATATAAACAACACATCCTAACATATGTACATCATATTGTCTTCTCCGTATACTCAGGTTCGCGCTTGGTACAATCCCCGTGCTTTAAGAGCATGGTTATTCCATCAAGTAGCCAACCCAGCTACCAGAAACCTTCCCCTCCCTCAGTACACGGCCCAAATTAAATACATCTCAATATGATTCTAACTCGATACACTCTAACACATACAATTAAGCGAGTACATTCTAACCAAATGTATACCATACACATAAAGGATCACCAAGATCCCAATAGAACGAACAAATATATAACATTATTTTCGTGCACAATTGACAATTAAGTTCTTGAAGTGTTAAGAGGCATCGCAACCAATAGTAAACCCGATGCCATAACATAGATTATACAATATACTGACACCCTACCAACTCTATTAAGAGCACTTCAGATAAGGTTTCACATAACCAAACTCCATATATCCATCACTCATACTACCAGTGATCCATAAAGGCAAGCTTTACACGCTAAAACGTAAATGCAACCAATTGGACTCCTAAATACAATGAACAATACATATATATTTATGAACATATGCACTAAACCTGTGCATTGCCATGTCCATAGTGACTGTGAAAACCCCGATGCTATTACCCTTACATAACCCCCTCCTCACCACCTGGCACAACCCTTTCATACCTATGTCATGAAGTCATAATCGTCGTCGTCCGTCACCTTCCTCAGCCCCCTCATTCATACTTCCCCATCACACAAAGATTTACAACTCACACAAATTTTTATCCCCTCCTCACCTGAGAATCCAGTCCCCGGTACACTGTATTACCTTAACTCTAATAATTTCCTTACCGTTATCTCTATATGCCTCAGGAAAAGCACTCTCCCATGCTCTCCCATATATATTCTGATTTCTTAGACACGTCCTATAAAAACATGCGGCCATGGCCCTGATCCTGATCGCTCTTCTAACTCGTCTCATTGACCACGAGATATATATAAAATCGATGGCCAAATACATAATCGCTCACCTCGCTTCACTACTAACTCCCACAATATCAAAGCTTAATACTCTCAGCATCATTAATCTCCCCCTCCCACCAATCGAAGCACCCTTCCAAACCATAACCTCAGACTCCCTAGCTCCTCTCAAAAAAAACCCCGCATGATACCCATTTTCATTGCTGCCACACCACTCACACGCTCTGTCCCTTACGAATCCCATATTATACAACACCTCTCTTGAAGCCAATATCCCATGTAAAAAATGATACGCAGTATCCCTTACTAATGATAGTATCCACAACTTCCCGAAACTACTCCATACACTCCTCCAGTTATACATAAGGAACACCGACTCCCCTAATACCAATCCTAGACCCTGCCCCCTGCCTTTCCCCACGCTCACTAATTTATTCACCTTCACCCTAGACGGCTCCTTTCCCTGCCACCATCTTTGAACCTCATTCATAACCCTTCCCACCTTTCTTCCTCCCACCCCAGCCACACCTAAGAATCTGTGTTTTACATACATCCCTATTAACATCCGCTACAACCCCATTCCACCCACACCCCGTCTCTCCATTACCACCTCCTTGGACAACCAATGTTTCCCATATCCCCATATATACCGTATGACTCGATTTTGCAGCATTATGACATCCTCCATCACTAATGGATATACGGCCGCCACATGACATAATTTACTATATACCAACATATTCACAACAATGACCCTTTGCAGCAGTGTTACATCACCTGGCTTCCACCCACTCATTCTACCTACCGCCGCACCCACTACCGCCTCCGTATTTAATATCCTAGCATTACACATATACATACAGAATACCACACCACATACCTTCAAACTGTCAATGATCACCCATCCATACCTCATCCCCAACGCGAACGCCTCCACCTCCAATAATTTTGATTTTGCTTTATTTACTCTCAATCCTGTAGCACTCCCAAAAACTCCTATTATAGCCCCTATATTACCCAAACCCTCTGCATTCCCCACTAAAATGGTGGTGTCATCAACATAACTTTTGATGCCTGTCGCACTGCCAAGCCCTTCCGCCTCTTCTCTTACCCCTGCCTGTATCAATCTATAAAAAGGGTCCTGCACACACGCAAAGAGAATTTACGACAGGGGACAGCACTGTCACAAACCCCTCTCCATTCAAATCTCCTTCCCCACTTTCCCATTTACCTGGACATGCACACACACACACCCGCATACAATGTTTCAACCCATCTAAGGACCCCACTACTAAAGCCCTGTTTTTCCATTACTTTCACTAACATTCCTCTTTCCACACAATCGTACGCACCCTCCCAATCCACCGCCAACACCCCCCCCCCCCCTGCTCTATTCTCAATAAATTCCCTAATTAGACCATGCCCTTCTCTCCTATTGCGCCCCGGGATCCCCCTTTGACCTGATTCTATTACAACTCCCAATACACGCTTTATCCTATTAGCTAATATACTCGCAATTTTTTTTATAATCGGCGCATAGGAGAGATATAACACGATAATTCTTTATTGTTGATGTCTCCTTTCCCTTCGGCACCAGCCCAACCACTCCTATATGCTGATAACTCCCCAAGACCCCATCATCCCTCATTCATCACTCATCAGACATTTCTGCATCGCCTCCCAATTAAAAATATAAAAGTCACTCGTAATCTATCTGTACCGGGTGCCTTACGCTCCTGCATCCCCTGAATTGCAACCCAAACTTCCTCTTCAGTAATTACATCATCCATACCTCGCCATTTATCCTTCCCTATTCTGGGCATAATACCTTCTAATGCTGCCTCTCTGGCTTCTGCCCCACCCTCTCTACTCTGTAAATATCCATGAAACCACATATCAGCATAGCAGCTGATACTCTCCGTTGATCTAAGAACTAGTCCCACCTGATATCTCTCGATCTCCTTTTGCACTCTCACTGACAGTATTGTCATATCTGAACGCCTCTTCTGAAATTTACGTAGAACAGTCACTCACGGCCGATTTCCCCACAATACATCCTCTACCCCTGCCTTTATCCTGAATGCGTGAAACATTTCAATCTGCACCACGCACAACTGTTCCTTCAATCCTGCTACCTCCACCTGATGAATCCCCGCCCCCCTGTCATTATAACCCCGTAATTGTTTCTCTAGATAATGCTGTAGTCCGTACCGGTATTGACCATCGATTTGAGCTTCCCTTCAATAGTAATCTCAAATAGCCTGTTTCGCCTGTTTATGCCACCATCGAGTGATGTCACCCTCCCGCTTTCCATCCCTCCAGAGCACTTTCCACCACTCCACAAAGTTTTCCCGGCTACCATCGTTATGTAAAAACCTCACGTTCATTTTCCAAAAACTTTGATATGTTGTCACCACTCCTAGCCAATTTAAATCTACTAACACACCACTATGGTTAGAAAACCCAACATCTATATTCTGTATACGTACCACTTGCACCGCCTTGGAAACATATACCCTGTCCAATCGAGCAGCATAACCGCGTCTCACAAAGGTGTGTTCAACTTTCCACCCATCACCACACACCACGTCCACCACACCTACCGCTCCTAACACCTCCCTTAACAATCCCAATACACAGCCTGCCCCATGGGGTTCTACATCCTTACGGCGAATTACGCAGTTCCAATCACCTCCCACAACGGTAATGACTGGCATACCAAGCAACCTATATATTAAAGTTTCCCTAATAAAATCCTGTTTCGTGTTTCTACAATTCACGGCCGGCATGTAAACTCCCACAAACATCACCCTATATTCTCCCCAGAATCCCTCTACATGTACCATCCTACCCCCTACCCCCTCCTCCCATGTCAATAGTCGAAAGGGACTGGATTCCCAGATTCCTATTGCCACCCCACCCTTGAAATTAGCCGACCCACCTGCAAACACCTGGAACTCATTCAAACGCAATTCATACCCCAACACGATAGTTATGTTCCTGTATAATACACAAATCTACTTTCATCCTTTTCAATGTTACCTCCACCCACCTCCTCTTGACCTCAGACCGGCCATTAACATTTATATTAAGGCACCTGAACGTTGCATCGGGGGTTTTCCTCGGTGTCTTTGCAATTTCTGCACACTGTCTTTGACAGTCCCTGCCTTGACACCCTTATCACTGGTCTTATCATTCACTCTATCCATATAATTCTTACTGTCCATACAAACATCCTTGCTTCTTACCCCACCCTTGCCCCCATGAGTTACATCCACCCATGTTTTATTGGCCCTTTGAGCAGGCGATAATACGTCCTCCTCTTCAGGCTCACCAGGCCTTTTCCTGGAGGATTCAGAGCCTCCATGTCCTCACCGTGATGAGAACGATCCACTTCCGCACTCACAACCTTGACCGGGAGGGTTATCTCCTCCACAACCTTATGCACACACATCCCTACTGTCTCCATCACATTCTCCTCAGGCACTACTCCACTCATACTTACAGTCAGGGGAATCAGGTCCTCCAAAGGACTATCTAACAAATGCTGTATATCCTCCAACAACGGAGCATGTAACTCTAATTCCAATCCCAATCGTCCCGGGGTCCCCTCACTCTCCACAATCCCCTGCTGCTCCACACCATCAGGTAAGGTATGTACCCTTTCCTCAGCAGCCTCCACCTCTGCACTCCACTTAGCCGACTCCACCACGCAAATGTCCTCTCTGCTCCATCTATTATCATCATCCTTCTTATCATGCCTGTCGTTGTCAGTATGCTGATATGACTGATGATACATCCTTCCAGCACAGTCAACTGTCATATGCCCCGTGGACCCACATATGGGGCATGTACGCAGTTGCCCCGAGGACGTAATATAAACCTGTGTTCTGAATTCTTCCATTGCCACATAAGACGGTATTTGATGTCTCAAGGTCATTTTGAGCTTAAACAATCCCTCTTGGAAGCCGGCGTAGAGACCCTGTGCCCAACGCCCCACCGTAACTTCATGGATAACACCATATTTCTCAAAGACTTCCCGGATGTCGTGTTCCCCAGCCTCAAAGGGGACGTTACGAATATGAATCCATGAGTAGTATCTGGATACATCCTTCAATGTAACATCCACTGCTGGGGTCACTTCTAATCGTCGATCTTGGAACCGGTCTACCTGTACGGTTTGTATTTCTAACGGCTGCACCACGGCTGTTCACGTGATTTCCAACCTCTGCCCACGTGATCTGGCATTAGCCAATCATAGGCCTGCCTTTTGAATGCCCCAGTGCCGTGCGAGCCTAGCAGGCAGTACCATCCGAGTAGGCATAGCTGGCGGACACAGGCATAGGCTCTCAGCTCCCATATATCCAACGCTTCATTAAACGCTACCAAAAATCAAGCTCATCGTCTGTTATATTACCAAATCTATGAAAAGAACCCCACAACACAAATGGTTTCAGCTTGTGGGCCTAGATTTTGTGTAATCTGAGCAGATTTAACAAGCAGAGGAAGAACCGGTGTTCAGTGCCTCCAGCGTCATACCAGCCGTTACCTCACTTCCCTCATTGGTGTCGTCATCCAAGACTCTTCTGAAGCAGTGTCTCCTGTCTTCTGGCTTCTAATTGCAAGTAAACCTCCGAAGAGTTGATCTGGGTTTTGCAATTAAGCCAACAAGTTAGCCAGTTTATGGGATAGAGCCTAAGCCAGCCTACAGTCATCCAGTGTCTCCTGCCATCCACCCAATTCTTCACTGCTGTGTGCAAGTAAGAGCATTCAGGTCCACCAGTCCAGAGAGCTAAGCCAGCCTCTTCCAGGAAGCCAGACATACAAGTAAGCCAGTCGTTTCTTCAGCAAGCCAGTTCCTTGCAGTATTGTCTCCAATCGCTCTGTGCTACAAGTTGGACGCTTGTCAGAGTGATATTCACCATTCCTGTGGCTTATTGTGCAAAAAGCCACCTGGGTTAGTAGTTCCAAGGCCGTGAGAATTAGTGTACTGGCCGAACGCCATGACGTCACCTCCCACCGCCAGCGAGTCAGGCAGCAGTGACGTCATCCCCGCGCGCCACCCACCACCCACGCTGCTGTAAACAAAGATACCACCTGCTCACGCTCCCGCCACTAACAGCCAATACTTTGTGGTATTTTCTGCCCTATCTGGGGTATCAGCAGCATTGTTTCGGCTCACATAGCAAGTCGAGAGTGTCTTCCTTCATCCCAGAGCGCCAACGTAAAAGCTTGCTGTGTGAGTTCTTCGGTAAGCGCATTTCTTCAAGACCGTCAGCAGTCACCACCAGCTAGTGTCCAGAGAAAATTATTCTCCCTCTACATACATTCGCCGTTCATTCATCATTAGACACTAATATTCTGTTAGACATTCGTGTGTGTGAGACATTTAAGCAGTGAATTTTCTTAGTGACATTTAAAGACCTGTGTTTTCAGTTGCAAATTCATCTATATAATCTGTTACAGTTTTTTCATGTATTCCGTGTCTCATTTTATATCTATGTTCTTTGTGTAAACTCATACACATGCAGTAAGTACTTGTGTATCAATTTTCTTGTCCTTGAGTGCAGTATTTGATTAATTCATTATTATTGCAGTGTTGTGCATTAATTCCGTCCCTTCATTTTTCTCCCAGTGCATTCCCTTGTGTTTTTATGCAGTGTCTGTGCATAGTTCCTTATTGTTTATGCCCCAGTGTTCCTAGTTGCATATTTCATTTTCCTGTGTGCCATTCAGTGTGTCCCATTAATTTTTTTGTGCCAGTATCTCACATGTTTTAGTTCAACAGACAGTTTACATTTTTGTGTCAACCTGTGCCTCATTTTTTTTTTTTAATTTTGCAGAACCTGTTTATTGAACATATTTTGTCTGAAGCAAGAACTATCTCTTTATACATATTTTTACATGCAAGATCTTATTGCATAAACTATCACATTCACTGACTGAATCTTATTGTGTTGTGTATTCTCCTGCAAAACTGTAAGTTTTTTTTTATCTTTATTTCAGTAATATTCATTATACTCATTTTCATTAGTTTTCTTTAATTAAACTAAGAGTTAAAGTGTTCATTCTCCTTGTGCCCAGTGCAACATTGCTTTAATTGATGCAGTAAATTGTTTATACAATACCATACATTGATTACACTTTAAAATTATTCTCCAGTAGTGATTACTTGTTCTTGTTATTTTGTATACAGTATTGTGTATTTATTCCATTTTACTCAGTGTTATCCTGAAAAGTGCTAATAATTCAATGCAAGTTGTCAGCATTATAGTTAATTCTTTCTGCCAGCAATGCATATTAAATTCTAGTGTCATTTTCTCCTAAGAAAATTTGTTTTCCAGTTACATACAATTTATTTATTGTATTTCCACTTTGCATTGATTTATTATTTCTCATCTAGTACTTGTGTTTGAATTCCAGTAGAGAGAGATCTCTTTGCAGTTAATCCATACAGTATTCATATTGCCCTTATTGCAATTTGTAAAGTAATTCCTTAAATTTTTACAGTCAAATTTCAGTGAGTTTTACCTTCTTATGCAGTGTACATTAGTTGTTTTAACCCCTTTTCTGCATCTAATTCAATGACTTCTTAATTCCCATTTTAACTAATTGTGTACTGTGAATATTTTATCATTCTCATTTTTACCTGAATTAGTCTTTGTGCAATTTTCTTTGCAAGTATGTCTCACTTACCTCAAAGAAGTGTAGCTAATGACGGCATTCAGTCCCTTAGTGTCCAAACAATTCCTGCTGAAATTCATAATAGTCATTTACCGAATGCTAGACCTACCCAGCCACAGAGTCAATATAGTTTCCTTCGTGATCCTGATGCTTTACCTCTGTTCAATGGCCATGAAAAATCCCTCGATGCATGGTTTGCCGCCGTACGTTCACGGGCATCTGCTCTCTCAAAAGGTCCTCCTTCTGAGGAATCCCTTATCCGCCTTGCGACTGAAGCGCTACATAAGTCTCCTGCTGCAAGCCATATTGTTGACCTCCTTGCAATGCAGGATTTCAAAGACCTCACTACGTGGTCAGAGTATGAAGAAACGATTCGTTCTTTCTAGTGCCACAAGCACCGACTGACTCTTATAAAGTTCTCCGTGAACTAGTTAATGCGACAATAATGCCTGGTGAGCCCTTGAGTTCCTTTGCATCTCGATTAGATACTCTCTTCATATCCTTTGTCAATACCGTTAAGTCCTCTACCTTTGCACCTGAACCAGCTAAAGAGTATGCACATATATTTGCTAAAATAGCTGCCTTTGGAGCAGTCAAAGAGATGTTGCCACGTTCTGCTATATGTGCTTATGATGCGAATCCTCCGAATGCGGAGATGAAACTACTTAAAATTTTTGGCCATGCTCGTTCATTGTGTCCCCAAGGCACTTTTCCATGTGTTCAAGCAAACTATGTAACTCTACCTCACGCAGCACAGCCCCTCGTTTGTGCCACAGCACCCGAGCAGAATAAACCGGCACCGAAATCAGTCAAAGCTAGTGCCCCAAGCCAGTATAAATCCCGTAGTGTCTATAGTAAGTTTAGTTCTCATAGCCAGAGAATTTGTTATAACTGCGGTTACCGTGGACATATCGCAGTTAATTGTCCTGACAGTACCAATAAGAAACGCCGTACAGACGACTACCAAAAAGACTTGCCATACTGTGAGTATCATAGAATTCATGGTCATGAGACATCTGCGTGTAATGCTCTATATAACCTCAGGGCACGATCTTTCCGTGGTCGTTCAAGCCGCAGATCCAGGAGAGGAAATAGAGGTCGTGGTTCCACAGCCAATAACCAGTCCCAAGCGACTTTTCCCAATTCGGGGGAATACGTGCGCCCCAGTCAACTCGACCAGTTGTGACAGTAGGTGAGAATGAGTACTCAATCCCCGTCTCTAATTCCTTCAATGCTTTAAGCAGTCTTGAAGAAGAATGTCTCGTTGATGATGTTGCTTCACATGTCGTGGACGAAGATGTTTTTGGGGATGATGTAGAATATACCTATGCTGATGAAAACGTTGATGACGCATTCCTTGAAGAAAATATCTCTGATGAAAACCTTCCTTCGTGCTTGCATATCAATTCCAGTGCAAAAATAGGTCCCCTTGTACAAGCATCTGTTCTTAATGCGCCCGTTCATGTGTTCATGGACTCGGGAGCACAAGTCAACATTATAAGGTCTAGTTTATTCAAAGATAAGAAGATACGACGTGTCAATTTCGTAGAACCAACTCATGTGTCATCCCTTAGTGGTGTGGCCGGTTCTAGTCTACGTGTTCGAGGTCAGACTTCTCTTACCTTCACTATCCAGGGTAGAGATTTTACAGCTTCCTTTCTTGTTGTTGACCAGATTAGTTTCCCTGGTGATCTCCTACTGGGATTTGCTTCCATGCGAGATCTACGTATCGTGCTTGATCCTTACCGATGGCATGCGCAAATAGATGACCTAGTCGTACCATTTTGGGGTTACCAACTTGGTTCCGAGATCTGCCATACAGCCGAAGAGTATGAAGTCTGTATTAAGTCCTTCCAGGTCAATACTTTTTCCAGTAGCGTACCCAAGCGGTCTGGCACTGATGATCCTGTCGCTGTCCATGTTTCACCTCCACCTTCAGTCATGCAAGATAGCGTCCAGTTGCCTCAGGTGTCCGAGGAACCTCAGAATACCTTGAGCGCTGAGCCTATCTCTGCAATGGCCACGAGTTCAAATAGTTTCTCCGCAGGGGACGCCTTGTCGGAAAACGCTTCTTTGAACCTAGTAATGCCATCTCTTGTTGATGTCACTTGCCGCCTGCAGAAAGACGTCTCTGTAGCAGCTAGTGCACTAACTAGAGTGACTGTTGTTGTCCCTCAAGTTCCAGATGGTGATAACGTCTTAGTTGACAGTGACTCCTGTAAAGTGAAGGGTTTGTTTGTCGAGCCATCCTTACATGTCGTAAGAGATCGGAAGATCCATTTCTTCCTTGCCAATACTTCCGGTCATAGTGTTCGGCTCCGAGCAAATACCAATATTGTTGACCTTGTTCACTACCCTTACCCTGTTCGGGTTGAGGAGGAGTTGTCACCTGACCAGTGGGTCGGTGCTATTGCAACCGGGGAGGATCCAGCCATGTCACCGGATCAGTCCATTCCACCAGTAAAGGAGAAAGACTTAGCTCCTACTGATTTCCCAGATGAAATCACACGTTTGTTGAACCTGTTGAACAAACGTCGTAAAGCCATTGCCTTACCAGGTGAGAAGATGGGTATAACGAACTGTAGTGTTTGTATGAAACATAAAGGTAATGTCACTGGTCCTAATCCAATCCAGATCTTTCCTACTACTAGTGAGCCATGGGAAAGAATTGCACTAGATCTGTTGACCAACTTCCAATGTTCCCTCAGTGGAAACAAACATCTGTGTGTGATGGTCGATCATTTCACCAGATATTGCGAGTTAGTTCCTATCCCAGATAAGACTGCCGAAACAGTAGCAAAAGCATTCAAGGAACGTATAATCTGTAGACATACCACTCCTAAGTCCCTTATAACAGATAATGGAGGTGAATTTTGTAATGAGATCCTAGAAAACTTGTGTACACTATACAAGATTACAAAATCAACCATTGTTCCGCACCATCCTGCCAGTAATGGGTTAGCAGAAAGAACTAATAAGAAAGTCCTTGACGTTTTGAGAGCTACCATCAATCCCAATAGTGTAACCTGGGATGAAGTCATTCCTGATGTTCAATGTGCCATAAATTCTGCCTTTAACGCTTCAATAGGTGATACCCCTCATTATGCACTGTACGGTGTCGATAAGCGTTTGCCTTATGAGCTGTTATATTCCAATCCGAAACCGACTTACAATCCAGATGATTTCGTAGCAGTTCGTACCAGTCAAGCTCAAAGTGTTTTCAGACGAATTCGTGAAACACTTCATAAGTCAACAGCAGAATTTACTAGAGTGACTAATACTAGAGCCAAACCGACTAAAGTTCAAGTAGGGTCCGGAGTCATGCTGTTCAACTTTAACAAAACGTCAGCAATGCCAAAACTCGATCAAAAGTTTATTGGTCCTTATAGAGTATTCGAACATATTAATGGCAACAAGTATAAAGTTAGAGAAATTAGTACGGGTCAGTTTAAAGAATCGCATTTAGATCATATGAAGTTAGTATGCGATGAAGATGACGAAGTCCCTGTCACCCCTAATAATCAGATAAGTGAGACAGAATCTGATAATTCTCCTGTTGCTGTACCCTCTACCTCTAATGATCAGTCAGAGCAACCTGAATGTCGTTATTCGCTACGTACACGACAAGTGTTAAGAAATCCTCAAGTATCATTTGTAGATACCAGTGTAGATCCTCCTCAATTAGAAGTTGAGTTACCTATTGTAACAGAGTTTGATCCACCCAGAGATGATAATCATACAGCCTATATCAATCTCACCCTAGCAGAGTTGGGGTTAAATGTAAATAATCTGTATAGATAAATATGTAGTAAGCGTTTAACTGTGTGTTATAATATCTACTTAGTATTACTCAAATTTTTTTTGTGTTCACGTTCTCTCCGAGTTCTGAGAATTAACAGTATATATTTGAGTGCACCAGATCTACCTTGTCTGTTAATCACTACCTTCTTGTAAATATACGTAGTATCTATTGTCATAAGGAGAGAAAGATCATGAGCTTGGCCAGCATTTTGGAGTGTGATGATGCGAGTGCCACTCTTGAGAGCGTGAAATGAGATATCTTTACCTACATGGCGTAGCAGAGCCTTACCAGTACTATGATCACAAAGATAGGTAGTAGGAGAAGTCGGTCGTAGAGTAAAAAACTTTGTCCATTGAATAGTGTGAAACAAAGTGTTTAAGGGGAGTGCGTGATGAGCTGGTCGTTTCTGAGATGAATGAGAATGAAGTGTCGAATCATCATGTAAGGGTCTTGGTCGTTTGGATGTGGGGACCAAAAGTGGTCCGACGTGGGACGGGCGAGCAATCCAAAAATTGCCGCACAGTAGAGGGAGAAGCTGGAATCAAGGTTAAAGACGAATGAAGGTCAGACATGTCAAAAGGGCCGGTCGGAACCCCGGTACCTGAAGCAAGTGACGAACTGGTACTAGCAAGAGGTATAGAGGTATTGGAGGTGTCCGAAGAGTTGTCCATTAACAAGGTAGGGTCAGAACTGGGTGTGGTATCAGAAAGGGGCACGGGGGTAGGAGGTTCACAGATTGGGTCGTCCATGGTTAGGTTAATTCTTTCTTTTCGTTTTTAATAAAAAAAAGAAAGAAGAAAATAAAAAAAAGGGGAACGTGGAGGAATAATTCCTAGGAGGAATGAAAGGCGTAAATCCCTCCGCGCCCAAGAGAACCTCAACACCGCAAGTAGTGCAGATACTGCATGGAACCCGTGCCATACCCTACCCTTCATGCCAGTAAACCAGCAATCCGGAATAGCAACCTCACATCCACCGAGCCACCTCGACGGACAAAAGATAGGGCGGCTGGATACCCACCACAAAGCATACAGTGGTACCCGGTTTACGATATTTTTCATTCCAGAATGCTGTTCAAGTGCCATTACCAAACGAATTTATCTCCTTAAGAAATGTTGTAAAATAGACTAGTCCTTTAGACCCCCAAAATTACACTTACAAAAGCATTTAAAAAAATAAACTTACATAAAAGGGTGAGTTTGGGGACCATCGTAAACCGGGGTACCACTGTACCTCCTTTGGCCACCACCCCCGGAATCCAAAAGGTGGCCTCCAGTGATACACCTGTCGCCCAGGTGATCCAGATTCCACGGCAAACTACACCACCGCCAAGAACCTCAAAGGAATGGGATGGACTACGGTACCCTTCCCCCTACCTAGGAACCAGAATGCCCATGGAGAGAAGCTCACAGGGTAAAAATAGGAAGGGAATAAGGAAGGGATGAGGAGAAGGAGGAGGAAAGGGAAAAGGGAGGATGGGGAAGATGGGAAAGGGGAGGGGGGATTGGGGGGTAATTAGGTTCGGTCTGAGGAAGAAGACAAAGAGGTCCAATTCCTCAGACCAATAGCCTCTTTACCTTGTCAAGGAGCCCCCCTTAAAGAGGACCGTCCTACCAAATGAGTGTGAAATATAAGCCTGTAATTGTTTTACATGATGGTAGGATTGATGGTCTCTTTTCTGTCTCATAAACATGTAAGGTTGCAGGTATGTCTTGCTACTTCTACTTACACTTAGGCCACACTACACATGCATGTACAAGCATATATATACTAACCCCTCTGGGTTTTTCTTCTATTTTTCTTCCTAGTTCTTGTTCTTGTTTATTTCTGCTTATCTCCATGGTGAAGTGGAACAGAATTCTTCCTCCATAAGCTATGAGTGTCGTAAGAAGCGAATAAATGCCGGGAGCAATAGGTTAGTAACACCTTCTGTATAAATTACTAAAACAAGATAAGGAAAAACTTCATAAAATTGGGATGTTTGAATGTGCGTGGATGTAGTGCGGATGATAAGAAAGAGATGATTGTTAATGTTATGAAAGAAAAGAAGTTGGATGTCCTGGCCATAAGTGAAACAAAGCTGAAGGGGTTAGGAGAGTTTCAGTGGGGAGAAATAAATGGGATTAAGTCAGGAGTATCTGAGAGAGTTAGAGCTAAGGAAGGGGTAGCAATAATGTTGAAAGATCAGTTATGGAGAAAGAAGAGGGAACATAAATGTATAAATTCAAGGATTATGTGGATTAAAATAAGGGTCGGATGTGAAAAGTGGGTGTGTAGAGAGGAGAGATTTTTGGACATGTTAAGCGAGTGTGTAGGAACTTTTAAGCCAAGTGAGAGAGTTATCGTGGTAGGGGACCTAAATGCTAAAGTAGAAGCATTTAGAGAGGGTGTGGTAGGTAAGTTTGGGGTACCAGGTGTAAATGATAATGGGGAGCATTTGATTGATCTTTGTATAGAAAGGGGTTTGGTTATAGGTAACACATATTTTAAGAAAAAGAGGATAAATAAGTATACAAGATATGATGTAGGGTGAAATGACAGTAGTTTGTTGGACTACATATTGGTAAATAAAAGACTGTTTTGTAGTCTTCAGGATGTACATGTTTATAGAGGGGCCACAGATATATCAGATCACTTTTTAGTTGTAGCTACAGTGAGAGTAAAAGGTAGGTGGGATACAAGGAGAATGGAAACAGCAAGTAAGAGAGAAGTGAAGATTTATAAACTAAAGGAGGAGGTGGTTAGCGTAAGATATAAACAACTGTTGGAAGACAGATGGGCTAGAGTATAGGCAGTAGGGTGGAAGAGTTATGGGGTAAGTTTAACCCTTTGGGGGTCGACAGGCCTTCTCGGAAACACGTTCTCAGAGTTGAAAACGTTTTGGAAAAAAATAAAAAAATGTTGAGTGAGTGTGGGGAGTTGTGAACCAAGTGAGAGAGTAATTGTGGTTGGGGATCTTAATGCTAAAGTGGGTAAAAATGTTGTGGAGGGAGTAGTAGGTAAATTTGGGGAGCCAGGGGTAAATGTAAATGGGGAACCATTAATTGAGCTATGTGTAGAAAGAGGTTTGGTAATAAGTAATACATATTTTATGAAAAAGAGGATAAATAAATATACAAGGTATGATACAGCACGAAAGGAAAGTAGCTTGTTGGATTATGTATTGTTGGATAAAAGGTTGATGGGTAGGCTTCAGGATGTACATGTTTATAAAGGGGCAACAGATATATCAGATCATTATTTGGTTGTAGCTACAGTTAGAGTAAAAGGTAGATGGGGCAAAAAGAAAATGGCAACAGCAAGTAAGAGAGAGGTAAAAGTGTATAAACTAAGGGAGGAGGAAGTTAGGGTGAGATATAAGCAACTATTGGCAGAAAGGTGGGCTAGTGCAAGTATGAGTAGTGGGGGGATTGAAGAGATTTGGGATAGTTTTAAAAATGCAGTATTAGAATGTGGGGCAGAAGTTTGTGGCTATAGGAGGGTGGGTGCAGGAGGAAAGAGGAGTGAGTGGTGGAATGAAGAAGTAAAGGGTGTGATAAAAGAGAAAAAGGTAGCTTATGAGAGGTTTTTACAAAACAGAAGTGTTAATAGAAGACCAGAGTATATGGAGAGTAAAAGAAAGGTGAAGAGAGTGGTGAGAGAGTGCAAAAGAAGAGCAGATGAAAGAATGGGAGAGGCTCTGTCAAGAAATTTTGCTGAGTGAGATAAACAAGGTAAGAAAGCCTAGGGAATGAATGGATTTGTCAGTTAAAAATAGAGTAGGGGAGTTAGTAGATGAGGAGCTGGAGGTATTGGGTAGATGGCGGGAATACTATTTTGAGAAACTTTTAAATGTCGATGAAAAAAGGGAGGCGGTAATTTCATGTACTGGCCAGGAAGGTACAACATCGTTTAGGAGTGAAGAAGAGCAGGATGTGAGTGTGGGGGAGGTGCGTGAGGCATTACGTAGAATGAAAGGGGATAAAGCAGCTGGAACTGACGGGATCATGACAGAAATGTTAAAAGCAGGGGGAGATATAGTGCTGAAGGGGGTAGGCGAGTTTCTGTGGGGAGAAATAAATAGGATTAAGTCAGGAGTATCTGAGAGAGTTAGAGCTAAGGAACGGGTAGCAATAATGTTGAAGGACCAGTTATGGAAGGAGAAGAGGGAATATAAATGTGTAAATTCAAGGATTATGTGGAGTAAAATAAGGGTAGGATGCGAAAAGTGGGTTATAATAGGCGTGTATGCACCTGGAGAAGAGAGGAGTGTAGAGGAGAGAGAGAGATTTTGGGAGATGTTAAGCGAATGTATAGGAACTTTTGAACCAAGTGAGAGAGTAATTGTAGTAGGGGACCTAAATGCCAAAGTAGGAGAAACATGTAGAGAGGGTGTGATAGGTAAGTTTGGGGTGCCAGGTGTAAATGAAAATGGGAACCCTTTGATTGAACTTTGTATAGAAAGGGGTTTAGTTATAGGTAATACATATTTTAAGAAAAAGAGGATAAATAAGTATACAATATATGATGTAGGGCGTAATGACAGTAGTTTGTTGGATTATGTCTTGGTAGATAAAAGACTGTTGAGTAGACTTAAGGATGTGCATGTTTATAGAGGGGCCACAGATACATCAGATCACTTTTTAGTTGTAGCTAAAGTGGGAGTAAAAGGTAGATGGGATACAAGGAAAATAGAAGCAGTAAGTAAGAGAGAGGTGAAGGTTTATAAAATAAAAGAGGAGGCAGTTAGGGTAAGATATAAACAACTATTGGAGGATAGATGGGCTAGTGAGAGTGTAGGCAATGGGGTCGAAGATGTATGGAGTAGGTTAAAGAATGTAGTGTTAGAGTGTTCAGCAGAAGTTTGTGGTTACAGTAAAGTGGGTGCGGGAGGGAAGAAGAGCGATTGGTGGAATGATGATGTAAAGAGAGTAGTAAGGGAGAAAAAGTTAGCATATGAGAGGTTTTTACAAAGTAGAAGTGATGCAAAGAGGGAAGAGTATATGAAGAAAAAAAGAGAGGTTAAGAGAGTGATCAAGCAATGTAAAAAGAGAGCAAATGAGAGAGTGGGTGAGATGTTATCAACAAATTTTGTTGAAAATAAGAAAAAGTTTTGGAGTGAGATTAATAAGTTGAGGAAGCCTAGGGAACAAATGGATTTGACAGTTAAAAATACGAGAGGAGAGTTATTAAAAGGAGAGTTAGAGGTATCAGGAAGATGGAGGGAATATTTTGAGGAGTTGTTAAATGTTGATGAAGACAGGGAAGCTGTGATTTCGTGTATAGGGTAAGGAGGAATAACATCTTGTAGGAGTGTGGAAGAGCCAGTTGTGAGTGTGGGGAAAGTTCGTGAGGCAGTGGGTAGAATGAAAGGGGGTAAGGAAGCTGGGATTGATGGGATAAAGGTAGAAATGTTAAAAGCAGGCGGAGATATACTTTTGGAGTGGTTGGTGCTATTATTTAATACATGTATGGAAGAGGGTAAGGTACCTAGGGACTGGCAGAGAGCGAGTATTGTTCTTTTGTATAAAGGCAAAGGGGACAAAAGAGAGTGCAAAAATTATAGGGGAATAAGTCTGTTGAGTATACCAGGTAAAGTGTATGGTAGAGTTATTATTGAAAGAATTAAGAGTAAGACGGAGAGCAGAATAGCAGATGAACAAGGTGGCTTTAGGAAAGGTAGGGGGTGTGTAGACCAAGTGTTTGCAGTAAAACATATAGGTGAACAGTATTTGGATAAGGGTAAAGAGGTTTTTGTGGCATTTATGGATCTGGAAAAGGCGTATGATAGGGTGGATAGGGGGGCAATGTGGCAGATGTTGCAGGTGTATGAAATAGGAGGTAGGTTACAGAAAGCAGTGAAGAGCTTTTATGAGGATAGTGAGGCTCAGGTTAGAGTGTGTAGGAGGGAGGGGGACTATTTCCCAGTAAAAGTGGGCCTTAGACAAGGATGTGTGATGTCACCGTTTTTGTTCAATATATTTATAGATGGGGTTGTAAGAGAAGTGAATGCGAGGGTCTTGGCAAGAGGTGTGGGGTTAAAAGACAAAGAATCAAATACAAAGTGGGAGTTGTCACAGTTGCTTTTTGCTGATGACACTGTGCTTTTGGGAGATTCTGAAGAGAAGTTGCAGAGGTTGGTGGATGAATTTGGTAAGGTATGTAAAAGAAGAAAATTGAAAGTGAATATAGGAAAGAGTAAAGTGATGAGGATAACAAAAAGATTAGGTGACGAAAGATTGGATATCAGATTGGAGGGAGAAAGTATGGAGGAGGTGAATGTATTCAGATATTTGGGAGTGGACATGTCAGCAGATGGGTCTATGAAGGATGAGAATGACCTCTAGAGTGTATAAATCTGTAGTGGAGGGAAGGCGGGGTAGCGGTCGCCCTAGGAAAGGTTGGAGGGAGGGGGTAAAAGAGGTTTTGGGTGCGAGGGGCTTGGATTTCCAGCAAGCATGCATGTGCATATTTGATAGGAGTGAATGGAGACAAATGGTTTTTAATACATGACGTGCTGTTGGAGTGTGAGCAAAGTAACATTTATGAAGGGATTCAGGGAAACCGGCAGGCCGGACTTGAGTCCTGGAGATGGGAAGTACAGTGTCTGCACTCTGAAGGAGGGGTGTTAATGTTGCAGTTTTATAACTGTAGTGTAAAGCATCCCTCTGGCAAGACAGTGATGGAGTGAATGATGATGAAAGTTTTTCTTTTTCGGGCCACCCTACCTTGGTGGGAATCGGCCGATGTGTTAATAAAAAAAAAATGTATGAAAGAGGGGAAGGTACCTAGGGATTGGCAGAGAGCATGTATAGTTCCTTTATATAAAGGGAAGGGGGATAAAAGAAAGTGTAAAAATTATAGGGGAATAAGTTTACTGAGTATACCAGGTAAAGTGTATGGTAGGGTTATTATTGAAAGAATTAGAGGTAAGACAGAGAGTAGGATTGCAGATGAGCAAGGAGGCTTTAGAGTGGGTAGGGGATGTGTAGATCAAGTGTTTACAGTGAAGCATATATGTGAACAGTATTTAGATAAAGTTAGAGAAGTTTTTATTGCATTTATGGATTTAGAAAAGGCATATGATAGAGTGGATAGGGGAGCAATGTGGCAAATGTTGAAAGTGTATGGAATAGGTAGTAAATTACTGAAGGCTGTAAAGAGTTTTTATGAGGATAGTGAGGCTCAGGTTAGGGTGTGTAGGAGAGAGGGAGATTACTTCCCGGTAAAAGAAGGTCTTAGACAGGGATGTGTAATGTCACCATGGTTGTTTAATATATTTATAGATGGGGTTGTAAAAGAAATAAATGCTAGGGTGTTGGGGAGAGGGGTGGGATTAAATTATGGAGAATTAAATGCAAAATGGGAGTTGACACAGTTACTTTTTGCTGATGATACTGTGCTTATGGGAGATTCTAAAGAAAAGTTGCAAAGGTTAGTGGATGAGTTTGGGAGTGTGTGTAAAGGTAGAAAGTTAAAAGTGAACATAGATAAGAGTAAGGTGATGAGGGTATCAAACGATTTAAATAAAGAAAAATTGGATATCACATTGGAGAGAGGGATTATGGAAGAAGTAAATGTTTTCAGATACAGTCATCCCTTGGTTTTCGCTTGTCCAAGTTTTCGCCGATTTTGGTTTTAGCCGACTTTTTTCAGGGAAAATTTGTCTTAGTTTTCGCCGATTGTTTTAGTTTTCGCCGACCGTATGGGACCTGTCCACTAGTGCCGCGCACATACAAAGGCCGTAGGCCCGCCACCCACGCACCTCCCACGTACATTGTCACGCAGTCTAGCATTGTTTATGCTTGAGTGAACATCACCCCAGGAGTTTATACAAAACATTTATTAACAATTCATTGTTTTTGGCCCTTGATTATTTTGTGTGACTACTAAATAAGCTACCATGGGCCCAAAGAAAGCTCCTAGTGCCAGTTCTTTGGTAAAGAAAGTGAGGAACACCATAGAACTGAAGAAAGAAATAATAGAAAAATATTATAGTGGTGTACGTATTGCCGAGCTCGCCAGGATATACAAGAAAAACCCATCAACCATCAGTTCCATTGTGGCAAAGAGAAAGGAAATCACGGAAGCTAATGTTGCGAAAGGGTGAATACGATAACGAAACAGAGATCACAAACAATGGAAAATATGGAGAAATTGTTATTGGTGTGGATAAACCAAAACTGCTAGCGGGTGATAGTGTTGTGCAATCCATCATATGTGAAAAAGCAAGGCTGTTGCATGCCGATCTTGTAAAGAAAATGCCTGGAACCAGTGTTGAGATTTATGAATTTAAGGCCAGCAAAGGCTGGTTCGAAAACTTCAAGAAGCGAACTGGCATACACAGTGTTGTAAGGCATGGTGAGGGTGCCAGTTCAGATAAAGATGGGGCTGAAAAATTTGTGCGTGAGTTTAAAGAATATGTAGAGGCAGAAGAATTTAAACCCCAACAAGTGTTTAATTGTGACGAAACAGGCCTCTTTTGGAAGAAAATGCCAAGGAGGACCTACATCACACAGGAGGAAAAGGCAATGTCAGGACACAAGCCTATGAAAGACAGGCTAACTCTTATGTTATGTGGGAACGCTAGTGGGGATTTAAAAGTGAAGCCTTTACTCGTGTATCACTCTGAAAATCCCAGAGTGTTCAGCAAATACAGTGTTGACAAAGGTAAATTGTGTGTGTTTTGGAAGTCTAATGCTAAGGCATGGGTCACTAGGGAAATTTTCCTGGAATGGTTTAATCAAGTGTTTGGCCCCAGTGTGAAGAAATATCTATTGGAGAATAAATTGCCACTTAAGTGCCTCCTGGTAATGGACAATGCTCCTGGTCATCCTCAAGACTTGGAAGACCAAATGCCTAAGGAATTCAGATTTGTAAAAGTGAAGTTCTTGCCTCCTAACACCACTCCTCTCCTCCAGCCCATGGACCAGCAGGTCATTGCAAACTTTAAAAACTGTACACCAAAGCAATGTTTCAAAGGTGCTTTGATGTAACCTCAGACACTAGATTGACCCTAAAAGAGTTCTGGAAGGCTCACTTCGATATCTTCCATTGCATAGGCCTTATAGATAAAGCTTGGCAGGGAGTGACCTCCAGGACGATGAACTCTGCTTGGAGAAAGTTGTGGCCAGATTGTGTACAAGAGAGGGATTTTGAAGGGTTTGAAGCTAACCCTGATGAGCCTATGGAAGTTGTGGAAAGTATTGTGGAATTGGGGACTTCTATGGGGTTGGATGTGAATGGAGAGGATGTGGAAGAGTTGGTGGAGGACCACAATGAAGATCTAACCACTGAAGAGCTGCAAGAGCTTGAGCTGCAACAACAACAAAACAGATCTGAGGAAATTGCTTCAGTGGAGGAAGAAAGATGTAAGGTGCCTTCTTCAGAGATTAAGGAGATTTGTGCAATGTGGAGTAGGGTGCAATCATTTGTGGAGGAACATCACCCTGACAAAGATGTTGCAATCCGTGCTGGCTACTTTTACAATGACAATTCCATGTCCCATTTTAGGGACATTTTAAAGAGCCGCCAGATACAGAGCTCTCTGGAGAGATATTTAATGCCACAGGTGTGCAGTGAATCACAAGCTGGTCCTAGTGGGATTAAAAGACAAAGAAGGGAAGTGACCCCAGATGAGGACTTGGTACCTAGAGTCCTTATGGAAGGGGATTCCCCTTCCAAAAATTAGGGTTTCTACCCTCTCCCCTCCTATCTCTCTTCCATCTAACAACATCAGTCTTCAGTAAGGGTAAGTGCCACATTCATTTCATTCATTTGTGCATGTAAATCTATCTTTAAGGCCCAAAAAAAATTTTTTTTTCCAAACTTCTGGGTTTCTGAAACGGATTAATTGAATTTCCATTATTTCTTATGGGGAAAATAGTTTTGGTTTTCGCCGATTTTGGTTTTAGCCGATCCATCTGGAACGGATTAAAACCGAAAACCGAGGGATGACTGTATTTGGGAGTTGACGTGTCAGCGGATGGGTTTATGAAGGATGAGGTTAACCATAGAATTGATGAAGGAAAAAAGGTAGGGGATTTTCTTTCTTTTTGGGTCACCCTGCCTCAGTGGGAGACGGCCGACTTGTTGAAAAAAAAAAAAAAAATCTTATGAAATGATTAAGAATCTTTTTCCAATCATAACGACACCAAAAGTTTGAAATTTGAATGAAAACTTATGGAATTATGCTCTCGCGAACTTATCGGTCTCGAAGATGTTTACGCATCAGCGATTTCACCCACTTTGAGCCCTATTTTTGGGCAATTCCAATGTTCCAGTCCACTAAAATCATAGCTATTTTGCTAGAACTTCATTTCTTCTATCGATTAAGTACAAGAAACTGCCTATTTACCAATTTCAACTACACAAAAAAGTGGTCAGAAAATGACAATTTGGCCAATTTCACACAAATTTCAAACGATGCCAATTTCAAAATAGGGTCCAGAATAAACAAGGCAGACATTCCTAGCACTAAAATAACATCTCTGTTCATTAGTCATGTCTCTAGGCCCCTCTTACATTACTTTTGCTTTCCATTTTGAATTTTTATTCTCACACAAAATAAAAGATTTACTGTTATGTACTGTATACAACTGCATCATTGTAAAAATGGTATAAATAATATCAGCGCACTTGTGCAAGAATATTAGACTTGCCAGTTGATGTGTATTGGACACATGGTGTGATTTGTTTACTCTTGAACATCGGCGAAAATCAAACATTTTCGCTACTTTGAGCTCAATTTCAAGGTACTTGTCATTGTCAAACGAATCAAAATCATCTCTATTTCTGTAATATATCTTCCATTCTATCACATGAGACCAAGTAAACGAGAATACATCAATAAATACCATACAAAAATAGACTGCAAAGTTGCTGTTTTAAACGAAAAAAACAGTCAGTTTTTTTTTCTCATTATGCAGTGTGTGGTGCAGGATTTTTTTATACTGCGCACACTGACCACATAGACCCATTCTTTCATATGTAGGCCTACCAGCCGTTTCCTGCTTAATTTGAAGCCGCTAGAATTTACTCGTATTAGTACGGTACCAACCCCTGCTCGTAAACGTACTAGTACGGCACCGACCCGAAAGGGTTAAGAATATAGTGTTAAAGTGTTCAGCAGAAGTTTGTGGTTACAGGAAAGTGGGTGCGGAGGGAAGAAGAGCAATTGGTGGAATGATGATGTAAAGAGAGTAGTAAGGGAGAAAAAGTTAGCATATGAGAGGTTTTTACAAAGTAGAAGTGATGCAAGGAAGGAAGAGTATATGGAGAGAAAAAGAGAGGTTAATAAAATGGTGAAGCAATGTAAAAAGAGAGCAAATGAGAGGGTGGGTGAGATGTTATCAACAAATTTTGTTGAAAATAAGAAAAAGTTTTGGAGTGAGATTAATAAGTTGAGAAAGCCTAGGGAAATAATGGATTTGTCAGTTAAAAATATGAGAGGAGAGTTATTAAATGCAGAGTTAGAGATATCAAGAAAATGTTGGGAATATTTTGAGAAATTGTTAAATGTTGATGAAGATAGGGAAGCTGTGATTTTGTGTATAGAGCAAGGAGGAATACCAACTTATAGGAGTGAGGAAGAACCAGTTGTGAGTGTGGGGGAAGTTTGTGAGGCAGTGGGTAGAATGAAAGGGGGTAAAGCAGCTGGGATTGATGGGATAAAGATAGAAATGTTAAAGGCAGGTGGGGATATAGTTTTAGAGTGGTTAGTGTTTTTATTTAATAAATGTATGGAAGAGAGTAAGGTGCTTAGGGATTGGCAGAGAACATGCATATTTCCTTTGTATAAAGGCAAAGGGGACAAAAGAGAGAGTAAACATTATAGGGGAATAAATCTGTTGAGTATACCTGGTAAAGTGTATGGTAGAGTTATTATTGAAAGAATTAGGAGTAAGAAGGAGAGCAGGATAGCAGATGAACAAGGAGGCTTTAGGAAGGGTTGGGGGTGTGTAGACCAAGTGCTTGCAGTGAAACATATAGGTGAACAATATTTAGATAAGGGTTAAGAAGTGTTTGTGGCATTAATGGATTTGGAAAAGGCATATGATAAGGTGGATAGGGGAGGCAATGTGGCAGATATTGCAAATACAGTGGTACCCCGACTTACGATGGTCCCCAAACACACCCTTTTATGTAAGTTGATTTTTTTAAATGCTTTTGTAAGTGTAATTTTGGGGGTCTAAAAGGACTAGTCTATTTTACATCATTTCTTATGGAGATAAATTCGTTTGGTAATGGCACTTGAACAGCATTCTGGAATGAAAAAATATCGTAAGTCGGGGTACCACTGTATATGGAGTAGGAGGTAGGTTATTGAAAGTGGTGAAAAGTTTTTACGAGGATAGTGAGGCTCAGGTTAGAGAATGTAAGTGAGAGGGAGATTATTTCCCAGTGTTAATGTTTCAATTTTATAACTGTAGTGTAAATCACCCCTCTAGCAAGACAGTGATGGAGTGAATGATGATGAAAGTTTTTCTTTTTCGGGCCACCCTACCTTGGTGGGAATCGGCTGATGTGTTAATAAATAAAAAAAAAATATACTGTCTAGAGCGGGAATTTGTTATCATTCTGACTTCAGCTTTTTGCTGGGTTATGAGTGGTCTAAGGTGATTTAATGTTGTTGATCCTCATGCACAGATTCCATAGGTGAGATAAGGGTAGATGAGTGAATGATATACAGTCAACCCCTGGATTACGATGGCGTCGGATTACGCTAAACTCGGTTAGCGATACATTTTTCCATCAAAATATTGGCTCAGTTTACAATGATCCGCTCGGAATACACTATTCGTCGCGGACGCGTACACGTGGCCCAGCTGGGCCCGAGCACTCCACGGAGCGTCAGTGTGCCATTGTTTACAAGCGAGAGCGACCACCACCCACGCATTCATACCAGTATATTGTCATTATTCCTTTGTTTTTAGTGCTTGCAACTGCTAAATAAGCCACCATGGGCCCCAAGAAAGCTCCTAGTGCCAAGCCTGTGGTAAAGAGTGTAGCAGGGATGCAAGGAGTGAAGCAGGATGCAGGGAGTGTAGCATTCATGCAGGGAGTGAAGCAGGGATGCAAGGAGTGTAGCATTCATGCAGGGAGTGAAGCAGGGATGCAAGGAGTGTAGCATTCATGCAGGGAGTGTAGCAATCATGCAGGGAGTGTAGCATTCATGCAGGGAGTGTAGTATTTATGCAGGGAGTGTAGCATTCATGCAGGGAGTGTAGCATTCATGAAGGGAGTGTAGCATTCATGCAGGGAGTGTAGCATTCATGCAGGGAGTGTAGCATTCATGCAGGGAGTGTAGCATTCATGCAGGGAGTGTAGCATTCATGCAGGGAGTGCAGCATTCATGCAGGGAGTGTAGCATTCATGCAGGGAGTGTAGCATTCATGCAGGGAGTGTAGCATTCATGCAGGGAGTGTAGCAGGCATGCAGGGAGTGTAGCATTCATGCAGGGTGTGTAGCAGGCATGCAGGGAGTGTAGCAGGCATGCAGGGAGTGTAGCATTCATGCAGGGAGTGTGGCATTAAAAGAAAAAGGCCAGTAACCCCAGAAAAGAACTTGCCACCTGCAGTGTTAACCCTTTGGGGGTCCAAGGGGTCTCTCAGAAACTCGTTCTCAGGGTCCACGAATTTCAAAAAAAAATTTTTTTTTCTTATGAAATGATAATCTTTTTTCGATCATAACGCCACAAAAATTATGAAATTTGATCAAAAACTAACGAAATTATGCTTTCGCAAAGTTGGCGGTCTCCATGACACTTACGCATCAGCGATTTCGCCCACTTTGAGCCCTATTTTCATCAAATTCCAATGTTTCAGTCTACTAAAATTATAGCTATTAGACTCTCCAGTTGATGTGTATTGGACGCATGGTGTGATTTGTTTATCTTGAACATCGGCCAAAATCGAACAGTTTTGCTATTTTGCACTCAGTTTCAAGGTAATTGTCATCGCGAAACCAGTCAAAATTATCTCTATTTCTGTAATATATCATCTATTCTATAAAATGAGACTAGGAAAACGAGAATACAAGCATAAATACCATACAAAATTAAACTGCAAAGTCGCTGTTTTAAACCAAAGACACAGTCAGAGTTTTTTTTTTTCCTCATTATGCACTGTGTGGTGCAGGAATTTTTTTATACTGCGCACACTGACCGCACAAACCCATTCTATCACATCTAGGCCTAACAGTCTGTTTCTGCTTGATTTGAGGGCGCTAGAATTTAGGCGTACTAGTATGTCAATAACCCCAGGGCGTAAGCCGTACTAGTACGACCAAAACCCCGAAAGGGTTAATGGACAGGGATTCCCCTTCCAAACACTAGCAACTCCTCCATCCTCCCCCCTCCTCCCATCTTCCACACATCAACTCTTCAATAAAAGTAAGTGACATGTTATTGTACTTTTATTCTTAATACAGTGGTCCCTCGGTTTTTGCCGAAAATTCGTTCCAGAATGCTGCTCAAGTGCCATTACCAAACGAATTTACTTCTTTAAGAAATAATGTCACGTAGGTTAGTCTATTTCAGACCCCCACAAATACACTTGCAATAGCACTTACGAAAATACACTTGCATAAATGTTCGAGTTTAGAGATGCACGAAAACCGAGGGACCACTGTATATCATTGTTTTCTGTGTAATTTAATATATATTTAATGTACAAATATATTTTATTTTAATACTTTTGGGTGTCTGGAACGGATTAATTTTTTTTTTTATTATTATTAACACATCGGCCGATTCCCACCAAGGCAGGGTGGCCCGAAAAAGAAAAACTTTCATCATCATTCACTCCATCACTGTCTTGCCAGAGGGGTGCTTTACACTACAGTTATAAAACTGCAACATTAACACCCCTCCTTCAGAGTGCCGGCACTGTACTTCCCATCTCCAGAACTCAAGTCCGGCCTGCCGGTTTCCCTGAATCCCTTCATAAATGTTACTTTGCTCACACTCCAACAGCACGTCAAGTATTAAAAACCATATGCCTCCATTCACTCCTATCAAATACGCTCACACATGCTTGCTGGAAGTCCAAGCCCCTCGCACACAAAACTTCCTTTACCCCCTCCCTCCAACCTTTCCTAGGCTGACCCCTACCCCGCCTTCCCTCCACTACAGATTTATACACTCTCGAAGTCACTCTGTCTCGTTCCATTCTCTCTACATGTCCAAACAACCTCAACAACCCCTCCTCAGCTCTCTGGACAATCGTTTTGGTAATCCCGCACCTCCTCCTAATTTCCAAACTCCGAATTCTCTGCATTATATTCACACCACACATTGACCTCAGACACGACATCTCCACTGCCTCCAGCCTTCTCCTCGTTGCAACATTCATCACCCATGCTTCACACCCATATAAGAGCGTTGGTATAACTATACTCTCATACATTCCCCTCTTTACTTCCATGGACAAAGTTCTTTGTCTCCACAGACTCAGAAGTGCTCCACTCACCCTTTTCCCCTCATCAATTCTATGATTCACCTCATCCTTCATAGACCCATCTGCTGACATGTCCACTCCCAAATATTTGAATACATTCACCTCCTCCATACTCTCTCCCTCCAATCTGATATCCAATCTTTCGTCACCTATTCTTTTTGTTATCCTCATCACCTTACTCTTTCCTATATTCACTTTCAATTTTCTTCTTTTACACACCCTACCAAATTCATCCACCAACCTCTGCAACTTCTCTTCAGAATCTCCCAAAAGCACAGTGTCATCAGCAAAAAGCAACTGTGACAACTCCCACTTTGTATTTGCTTCTTTATCTTTTAGTCCCACACCTCTTGCCAAGACCCTCGTATTCACTTCTCTTACAACCCCATCTATAAATATATTGAACAACCACGGTGACATCACACATCCTTGTCTAAGGCCCACTTTTACTGGAAAATAGTTCCCTTCCCTCCTACACACTCTAACCTGAGCCTCACTATCCTCATAAAAACTCTTCACTGCTTTCAGTAACCTTCCTCCTATTCCATACACCTGCAACATCTGCCACATTGCCCCCCTATCTACCCTATCATACGCCTTTTCCAAATCCATAAATGCCACAAAAACATCTTTACCCTTATCCAAATACTGTTCACCTATATGTTTCACTGTAAACACTTGGTCTACACACCCCTACCATTCCTAAAGCCCCCTTGTTCATCTGCTATCCTGCTTTCTGTCTTACTCCTAATTCTTTCAATAATAACTCTACCATACACTTTACCAGGTACACTCAACAGACTTATTCCCCTATAATTTTTGCACTCTCTTTTGTCCCCTTTGCCTTTATACAAAGGAACAATACACGCTCTCTGCCAATCCCTAGGTACCTTACCCTCTTCCATACATTTATTAAATAATAGCACCAACCACTCCAAAACTATATCCCCACCTGCTTTTAACATTTCTATCTTTATCCCATCAATCCCAGCTGCCTTACCCCTTTCATTCTACCCACTGCCTCACAAACTTCCCTACACCCACAACTGGCTCTTCCACACTCCTACAAGATGTTATTCCTCCTTGCCCTACACATGAAATCACAGCTTCCCTGTCTTCATCAACATTTAACAACTCCTCAAAATATTCTCTCCATCTTCCCGATACCTCTAACTCTCCATTTAATAACTCTCCTCTCCTATTTTTAACTGTCAAATCCATTTGTTCTCTAGGCTTCCTCAACTTATTAATCTCATTCCAAAACTTTTTCCTATTTTCAACAAAATTTGCTGATAACATCTCACCCACTCTCTCATTTGCTCTTTTTTTACATTGCTTCACCACTCTTTTAACCTCTCTTTTTCTCTCCATATACTCTTCCCTCCTTGCATCACTTCTACTTTGTAAAAACCTCTCATATGCTAACTTTTTCTCCCTTACTACTCTCTTTACATCATCATTCCACCAATCGCTCCTCTTCCCTCCCGCACCCACTCGCCTGTAACCACAAACTTCTGCTGAACACTCTAACACTACATTTTTAAATCTACCCCATACATCTTCGACCCCATTGCCTACATTCTCACTAGCCCATCTATCCTCCAATAGTTGTTTATATCTTACCCTAACTGCCTCCTCTTTTAGTTTATAAACCTTCACCTCTCTCTTATTTACTGATTCTATTTTCCTTGTATCCCATCTACCTTTTACTCCCACTGTAGCTATAACTAAAAAGTGATCTGATATATCTGTGGCCCCTCTATAAACATGTACATCCTGAAGTTTACTCAACAGTCTTTTATCTACCAATACATAGTCCAACAAACTACTGTCATTACGCCCTACATCATATCTTGTATACTTATTTATCCTCTTTTTCTTAAAATATGTATTACCTATACCTAAACCCCTTTCTATACAAAGTTCAATCAAAGGGCTCCCATTATCATTTACACCTGGCACCCCAAACTTACCTACTACACCCTCTCTGCATGTTTCTCCCACTTTAGCATTTAGGTCCCCTACCACAATTACTCTCTCATTTGGTTCAAAAGTTCCTATACATTCGCTTAACATCTCCCAAAATCTCTCTCTCTCCTCTACACTCCTCTCTTCTCCAGGTGCATACACGCTTATTATGACCCACTTTTCGCATCCGACCCTTATTTTAATCCACATAATTCTTGAATTTACACATTCATATTCCCTCTTTTCCTTCCATAACTGATCCTTCAACATTATTGCTACCCCTTCCTTAGCTCTAACTCTCTCAGATACTCCTGACTTAATCCCATTTATTTCTCCCCACTGAAACTCGCCTACCCCCTTCAGCTTTGTTTCGCTTAGGGCCAGGACATCCAACTTCTTTTCATTCATAACATCGGCAATCATCTCTTTCTTATCATCCGCACTACATCCACGCACATTCACACAACCCAGTTTTATAAAGTTTTTCTTCTTCTCTTTTTTAGTAAATTTGTACAGGAGAAGGGGTTACTAGCCCATTGCTCCCGGCATTTTAGTCGCCTCATACGACACGCATTGCTTACGGAGGAAAGATTCTTTTCCACTTCCCCATGGACAACAGAGAAAATAAAAAGAACAAGAGCTATTAAGAAAAAGAAGAAAAACCTAGATGTGTGTATGTATATATATGCATGTGCATGCCAGTGTAGTGTGACCTAAAGTGTAAGTAGAAGTAGCTAGATATACCTGTTATCCAGCGTGTTTATGAGACAGAAAAAAGACACCAGCAATCCTACCATCATGTAAAACAGTTTCAGGTTTCTGTTTCACAGTCACCTGGCAGGACGGTAGTACCTCCCTGGGTGGTTGCTGTCTACCAACCTACTACCAATCGGATTAATTTTATTTCCATTATTTCTCATTATTTCGGTTTATGCTAAGCCCTCTGGAACGGATTAATATCGTAATCCGGGGGTTGACTGTAGTGCAAGGAGAGCTGATTGTGGCACATAGTAGCATATCTTCGATAGTATGCCTACTGTCTTTGAGATTTTCTTGGAAATTTGTTGTACAGTATGTGTGTTTGTTATTTAAAGCTACTGTCAATGTGGATTCCTAGGAATTTTCCCTCTGTGAGTCTTGTGATGAGTGAACCATTGAGCGTTATGTTAAGTGGAACATTTGTGGCTGTTTCCAAACTGTATGAAGTAGGTCTTGTCAGTATTGAGAGTAAGCTTATTAGTCATCATCCATGTTGATATTTTCTGTAATTCGGCATTAACAGTGTTGGCCAGTATGACTGGATTTGGGAGAGAGAAGACATATGTTGTGTCACTGCAAATAGTATGGGTTTGAGTAGTTGTGATGCATTCGGTAGGTCATTGAGTGGGAGAGGCTCTGCCAAGAAATTTTGCTGAAAACAAGAAAAAAATTTGGAGTGAGAAAACAAGGTAAGAATGCCTAGGGAGCGAATGGATTTGTCAGTCAAAAACAGAGTAGGAGAGTTAGTAGATGGGGAGCTGCAGGTATTGGGTAGACGGCGGGAATATTTTGAGGAACTTTTAAATGTCGATGAAAAAAGGGAGGCGGTAATTTCATGCACTGGCCAGGGAGGTATAACATCGTTTAGGAGTGAACAGCAGGATGTGAGTGTGGGGGAGGTGCGTGAGGCATTACGTAGAATGAAAGGGGGTAAAGCAGCTGGAACTGATGGGATAATGACAGAAATGTTAAAAGCAGGGGTGGATATAGTATTGGAGTGGTTGGTATTGTTGTTTAATAGATGTATGAAAGAGGGGAAGGTAACTAGGGATTGGCAGAGAGCATGTATAGTTCCTTTATATAAAGGGAAAGGGGATAAAAGAGATTATAAGAATTATAGGAGAATAAGTTTACTGAGTATACCAGGTAAAGTGTACGGAAGGGTTATTATTGAAAGAACTAGAGGTAAGACAGAGAGTAGGATTGCAGATGAGCAAGGAGGCTATTGCGACCCCAGAATGGGCCCCAATGTATATACATGTTTATATGAATTTTGATGTATATTTTCTTTTTCATATAATTTTATATTGCTGATATTTTCGATAATAGCTAAATCGTTAATATCTTGCTTTAGTAAAGTAAAGTAGTAAAGTAAATTTTATTTCATTGCAGATTGCAGATTACATAGGTATTGGAAGTTACAATGTAAATTGAGTGCAAGGAGAGCCACTGACATGCCATGGCATTAGGGGCAGCTTAATCTAGTAACTTAAAGACTATGTACTTAATATTAGAGAAATTTATTGAGTTTATTTGAGTTAAAAATTGTTTTCAAAATTACAATATGATGAAATTTTACTGTTTAAATTATTATCTGATGATATTAGATTGTTACAGGAGTTTAGATTCTCGAATGGTAATATGGAATTAAGATTATCTTAAGGAAAATAACATTGAGCATTTTTGACATTAACTTATGAGTATTTAGTTTTGGGTGAGTACAGGGTAACATATTATTAAAAATTGAGATTATCGTATAGGAAAGTAATAATGAGCATTTTTCAAAGTAGTTTATAGTATGATCATTTAGTTTTGGGTGAGTAGGTGGTTTTTGAGTTGAGTCTTAAATTGATTTTCAGACAAGATTATCTTAATATTTACTGGTAATGAATTCCAGATTCTGGGGCCCTTTATGTGCATAGAATTTTTACATAGGTTGACATGAACACGGGGTATATCAAAAAGTGATCTGTGTCTTGTGTTGTGGTCATGGGTCCTATTAAAGTTGGTGAGGAGAATTTTGAGCAGAGGGCTTATATTAGAGTGTAAAGTTTTATATATGTAGTAGGCAGTAAGAGTAAGTATGAATGTTCTTTACGGTGAGTAATTTTAGACTTATGAATATTGGTGGAGTATGCTGTCTAGAGTGGGAATTTGTTATCATTCTGACCGCGGCCTTTTGTTGTGTTATGAGTGGTCTAAGGTGATTTAATGTTGTTGAACCCCATGCACAGATTCCATAGGTGAGATACGGGTAGATAAGTGAATGATATAGTGCAAGGAGAGCTGATTGTGGTACATAATAGCATATCTTTGATAATATGCCTACTGTCTTCTTGATTTTCTTGGAAATTTGTTGTATGTGTGTTTGGAATTTAAGGCTACTGTCGAGGTGGATTCCTAGGAATTTTCCCTCTATGAGTCTTGTGATGGGTGTTCCATTGAGCGTTATGTTAAGTGGAACATTTGTGGCTTTGCTTCCAAACTGTATGAAGTAGGTCTTGTCAGTATTGAGAGTAAGCTTGTTAGTCATCATCCATGTTGATATTTTCTGTAATTCGGTGTTAACAGTGTTGGCCAGTATAACTGGATTTGGGTGAGAGAAGACATATGTTGTGTCATCTGCAAATAAAATGGGCTTGAGTAGTTGTGATGCATTCGGTAGGTCATTTATGTAAATGAGGAATAGGAGTGGCCCCAGGACACTTCCTTGAGGAACTCCGACTGTAATTTGTTGTGTGGAAGAGTTCGCTCCATTTGTGTACACATATTGGCTTCTGTTGGTGAGGTATGACTTTAGGTAGTTGAGTGGGTGCCCCCTTATACCATAGTGTGCTAATTTTGTGAGCAGTAAATCATGGTCAACTGTATCAAAAGCTTTGCGTAGATCAATGAAGATTCCCAGTGGGACTTCTTTCTTCTCAAGTGCGGTGTATATTAGCTCCAACATGTGCATAATAGCATCGTTTGTGCTCTTGTTTGTCCTGAATCCAAATTGACAGGGGTTGAGTACATTGTGTGAGACGAGGTAGGAATAGATTTGTCTATGAATTAATTTTTCGAAGATTTTAGAAAGCAATGGTAAATTAGAAATTGGTCTATAATTAGCTATTTTAGTAGGTAGGATGTAACATTAAATATTGTGCTCAAGTGTGTA
The DNA here is from genome assembly GCA_009830355.1 of Cherax destructor. NCBI lineage: Eukaryota > Metazoa > Arthropoda > Malacostraca > Decapoda > Parastacidae > Cherax > Cherax destructor. The sequence continues at coordinate 55,150 of WNWK01011543.1, forward strand.
GTAGCTGCCTTGGAGTTGGCAAACTATCGCTTATGACATTTCGCTTGTTATACTGTCGGTGTCTAGTTGCTGGTAGCCAGTTGGTGGCCTGACCACACCTGAGGTGGGAGACTGCTTCTCCTTCCTCCACCTCTCTACGCAGCTGACCATCGTTGAGTCAACACCTCGCTCCTGTCTCTGCTTGTTTTCTCGTCATTTAGACTCTGTTTGGTAGAGTATGTATTCGGTGGTGAGACGAAACATACTTCTCAGGACTCTGTGTAACTCTGTTCACAGAGAATAGTCTAGACAGTGATTTTCGACGTTTTTACTGGGTTGTGTGTCACATTGACACTCTGAGATAACTCAGGTCTCTAGCTATAGCTCTTGACCTAATTCGCTAAGGCATCTGTGCACCGTCACAGTCTGGGATTTTTATGCTGAACCTAGATTCAGTAATAAGGGAGTTTTGTGACTAATTTGGAGGATCTATTGATGGTCCCCAGTTAAGGTCGATTTTCTATCTTCTTGTTCCTGACACTGTGTTGCTGTTGCTTGTTATATTGCTGTTCTGCGAATTGGTCATTTTACTGTTCAATCAAGCTGTTCTGATTGTCAGGTTGTTAGATAAGCTAGCTTATGAGACGTTGTTCAGTCGGACACTGGTTGAGTCGAGTCTTAGAGTTACCTGGAGCACACTCATACATACATCTATACTTATTTGTACAGTAGACCGTCATTTAGCACGAGATTATGTTAAACGTTATGGGTATTGCACGATTGAAGAATTGCAGCACATTATTATCTAACACGACGTAAAAATGATATTACACGGTTTGTAAGAGGGGAAAAAATTTTGAGCGCACGGTCGCCCGCGGTGTGTTAAACCATTGAGTCAGTGGGGGTCCTACTGAGGGTGGCTATGAGCCACATCAAGTGTTTAATGCTGACGAGACAAGTGTTTTCTGGAAGAAAATGCCAACACGAACTTATATCAGTCAGCAAGAGGAGAAAAGTGCACCAGGCTTCAAGACACCTTGCTCCTTTGTGGTAATGCATCAGGAAAAGGGAATTTGTTTTTCCTTCCCACGAACTAAGTTTATTCAGATACACGAGGCCAGGAGCTGAGTCTCAACCCCTGCAACCACAATTAGGTGAGTACAGTTACATTAATTATGATACATAGCAGCATATGTGTAGAGAACCTAGGATAACCCAAATAAGTCAGACAGAATCGAAATAAGTCACTGACTTATTTGGGTTATCCTAGGTTCTCTACACATACGCTGCTATGTATGATAATCTATGTAACTGTACTAACCTAATTGTGGTTGCAGGGGTCGAGACTCAGCTCCTGGCCCCGTGTATCTGAATAAACTTACAGTTTGCATGAAGGAAAAATAAATTCCTATTCCGTCAAGAGGCCGCCTTGTTATTGTTCAGCGGGGGACACAACCCGCCCCCGACCCCACCATCCAACTATTCGTATTCCATACGCGTCAAAAAAATCCTGCTACAAGCCAGCTGTTTGTGAAGAATAAGAGAGTGAATTGTGTTTTGATCTTTAAATTACTATATCTTGTATCTGCCAAGCAATCATGACACCCACTAGGCATACCAGTGTTGCTCAAAGTGGCAAGAAAAGGTGTCAGCATTAAAGTCTTAGAATTAACGAAGAAAACAGATATTATTCAAGACATAACCCGTGGCCGTAATGAAGTGTTACTTTGTACACATAAAAAGATGTATAAACATAAGTTTGTGTGACTGACTGGCTGACTTACTGACTGACTTATTTGACTAACTTACTTGACTGACTTACTGACTGACTTACTTGACTGACATACTGACTTACTTGACTGACTTACTGACTGACTTACTTGACTGACTTACTGACTGACTTACTTGACTGACTTACTGACTGAATGACTTGACTGACTTACTGACTGAATGACTTGACTGACTTACTGACTGAATGACTTGACTGACTGAATGACTTGACTGACTTGAATGACTTGACTGACTATGACTGACTGACTTACTGACTGAATGATGACTGACTTACTGACTGAATGATGACTGACTTACTGACTGAATGACTTGACTGACTTACTGACTGATGACTTGACTGATACTGACTGACTACTTGACTGAATGACTTGACTGACTTACTACTGAATGACTTGACTGACTTACTGACTGAATGACTTGACTGACTGAATGACTTGACTGACTGAATGACTTGACTGACTGAATGACTTGACTGACTGAATGACTGAATGACTTGACTGACTTACTGAATGACTTGACTGACTTACTGAATGACTTGACTGACTTACTGAATGACTTGACTGACTTACTGAATGACTTGACTGACTTACTGAATGACTGACTTGACTGACTTACTGAATGACTGACTTGACTTACTGACTGAATGACTTGACTGACTTACTGACTGAATGACTTGACTGACTGAATGACTTGACTGACTGAATGACTTGACTGACTTACTGACTGAATGACTTGACTGACTTACTGAATGACTTGACTGACTTACTGAATGACTTGACTGACTTACTGAATGACTGACTGACTTACTGAATGACTTGACTGACTTACTGAATGACTTATAGTTAGACACTCAGTACAACCATCGACTTCAGTTCCAGAACCTCTACTATCCACCTCAGCCCAGTAGGGCCACAGCATAACTCTCCACTCTCTTCACAATCATCCACAAACATCAGCACCCACAATTTAAGGTAAATACTATTATTTCTGTTACATTTGTAGTCTTAAGCAGTAAAAACAACATAATACATCACGATAATGAACTACAATTACATATTCACTAATATTTTTGTAAGATCTGTTGGTCTAAAAAAAAACTTGTTTGGCTTTTAGGGGACTCCCAGGAACATAACCCTATTTTTCCCATAAGTTCTTTTAATTATCTAACACGAAATTATCTAACACGAAATTATCTAACACGACTCTTTCAGGAACGTAACTATCGTGCTAAATGACGATCTACTGTATATATCTGCATTATTGTAATTACGGACATTGTACATGATGGTACTTCAGAGTCATTTAGATATATGTGCCTTCAGCACAGTCTTATTGTATATGAGAGAAGTGTAGGAGCTAACCTCCTAAATAATATCTTTGTATTTGATTTACTTTGCTACCCTAGATTTTCTCACTTTGATAATCAACATTTTAAATATATTTCGTTGGTTAGTACCCTCTCAGTTGACATCCCATGATATTGAAATATGTTGGATAACTGGACCAGGATACTGACTTTGTTGCAAAAGCCCAGTAACAGGCTGGATGCTAGAAGGGCTATCCTTTCTAGTGTTCACTGGAGACGTCTATTACTAATAGATATCGTGTCATTTTGTAACAGAGGCTTTATAGTGGGTAGGGGATGTGTAGATCGTGTTTACATTGAAGCATATATGTGAACAGTATTTATATAAAGGTAGGGAAGTTTTCATTGCATTTATGGATTTAGAAAAGGTATATGATAGAGTGGATAGGGGAGCAATGTGGCAAATGTTGCAAGTGTATGGAATAGGTAGAAAGATACTGAATGCTGTAAAGAGTTTTTATGAGGATAGTGAGGCTCAGGTTAGGGTGTGTTGGAGATGTCGTGTCAGTACCATATATACACTTGTGTAGTGTATGAGAATCTTTCTAGCTTTACATAGCCGGTCCCTTTTGCGTGTGACGTCAGAGGCTTGTGCGCATGTGTATGCCCACACAGAGGCATCGCTCTCACTACGCGATAGACCTACACTTAGACAAGAGGTGCTGGGTTACAATTTTTCTCTCACGTAATATAGCTACTCCACCATCCATCCGTGAGTTTACTTATTTATTATTTATTTTTTTTATTAACACATCGGCCAATTCCCACCAAGGCAGGGTGGCCCGAAAAAGAAAAACTTTCATCATCATTCATTCCATCACTGTCTTGCCAGAGGTGTGCTTTACACTACAGTTATAAAACTACAACATTAACACCCCTCCTTCAGAGTGCAGACACTGTACTTCCCATCTCCAGGACTCAAGTCCGGCCTGCCGGTTTCCCTGAATCCCTTCATAAATGATACTTTGCTCACACTCCAACAGCACGTCAAGTATTAAAAACCATTTGTCTCCATTCACTCCTATCAAATACGCTCACACATGCTTGCTGGAAGTCCAAGCCCCTCGCACACAAAACTTCCTTTACCCCCTCCCTCCAACCTTTCCTAGGCCGACCATTACCCCGCCTTCCCTCCACTACAGATTTATACACTCTCGAAGTTATTCTGTCTCGTTCCATTCTCTCTACATGTCCGAACCACCTCAACAACCCCTCCTCAGCTCTCTGCATAATAGTTTTGGTAATCCCGCACCTCCTCCTAATTTCCAAACTCCGAATTCTCTGCATTATATTCACACCACACATTGACCTCAGACATGACATCTCCACTGCCTCCAGCCTTCTCCTCGTTGCAACATTCATCACCCATGCTTCACACCCATATAAGAGTGTTGGTATAACTATACTCTCATACATTCCCTTCTTTACTTCCATGGACAAAGTTCTTTGTCTCCAAAGACTCCGAAGTGCTCCACTCACCCTTTTTCCCTCATCAATTCTATGATTCACCTCATCCTTCATAGACCCATCTGCTGACATGTCCACTCCCAAATATCTGAATACATTCACCTCCTCCATACTCTCTCCCTCCAATCTGATATCCAATCTTTTGTCACCTAATCTTTTTGTTATCCTCATCACCTTACTCTTTCCTATATTCACTTTCAATTTTCTTCTTTTACACACCCTACCAAAGTCATCCACCAACCTCTGCAACTTCTCTTCAGAATCTCCCAAAAGCACAATGTCATCAGCAAAAAGCAACTGTGACAACTCCCACTTTGTATTTAATTCTCTTTTAAACCCACACCTCTTGCCAAGACCCTCGCATTCACTTCTCTTACAACCCCATCTATAAATATATTGAACAACCATGGTGACATCACACATCCTTGTCTAAGGCCCACTTTTACTGGGAAATAGTCCCCTTCCCTCCTACACACTCTAACTTGAGCCTCACTATCCTCATAAAAACTCTTCACTGCTTTCAGTAACCTACCTCCTATTCCATACACCTGCAACATCTGCCACATTGCCCCCCTATCCACCCTATCATACGCCTTTTCCAAATCCATAAATGCCACAAAAACATCTTTACCCTTATCCAAATACTGTTCACCTATATGTTTCACTGTAAACACTTGGTCTACACACCCCCTACCTTTCCTAAAGCCCCCTTGTTCATCTGCTATCCTGCTTTCTGTCTTACTCTTAATTCTTTCAATAATAACTCTACCATACACTTTACCAGGTACACTCAACAGACTTATCCCCCTATAATTTTTGCACTCTCTTTTGTCCCCTTTGCCTTTATACAAAGGAACAATACACGCTCTCTGCCAATCCCTAGGTACCTTACCCTCTTCCATACATTTATTAAATAATAGCACTAACCACTCCAAAACTATATCCCCTCCTGCTTTTAACATTTCTATTTTTATCCCATCAATCCCAGCTGCCTTACCCCTTTCATTCTACCCACTGCCTCACGAACTTCCCCACACTCACAACTGGCTCTTCCACACTCTTACAAGATGTTATTCCTCCTTGCCCTATACACGAAATCACAGCTTCCCTGTCTTCATCAACATTTAACAACTCATCAAAATATTCCCTCCACCTTCCCGATACCTCTAACTCTCCATTTAATAACTCTCCTCTCCTATTTTTAACTGTCAAATCCATTTGTTCCCTAGGCTTCCTCAACTTATTAATCTCACTCCAAAACTTTTTCTTATTTTCAAAAAATTTGTTGATAACATCTCACCCACTCTCTCATTTGCTCTCTTTTACATTGCTTCACCACTCTCTTAACCTCTCTTTTCTCTCCATATACTCTTCCCTCCTTGCATCACTTCTACTTTGTAAAACCTCTCATATGCTAACTTTTTCTCCCTTTCTACTCTCTTTATATCATCATTCCACCAATCGCTCTTCTTCCCTCCCGCACCCACTCGCCTGTAACCACAAACTTCTGCTGAACACTCTAACACTACATTTTTAAATCTACCCCATACATCTTCGACCCCATTGCCTACACTCTCACTAGCCCATCTATCCTCCAATAGTTGTTTATATCTTACCCTAACTGCCTCCTCTTTTAGTTTATAAACCTTCACCTCTCTCTTACTTACTGATTCTATTTTCCTTGTATCCCATCTACCTTTTACTCCCACTGTAGCTATAACTAAAAAGTGATCTGATATATCTGTGGCCCCTCTATAAACATGTACATTCTGAAGTCTACTCAACAGTCTTTTATCTACCAATACATAGTCCAACAAACTACTGTCATTACGCCCTACATCATATCTTGTATACTTATTTATCCTCTTTTTCTTAAAATATGTATTACCTATAACTAAACCCCTTTCTATACAAAGTTCAATCAAAGGGCTCCCATTATCATTTACACCTGGCACCCCAAACTTACCTACCACACCCTCTATACATGTTTCTCCTACTTTAGCATTTAGGTCCCCTACCACAATTACTCTCACTTGGTTCAAAAGTTCCTATACATTCGCTTAACATCTCCCAAAATCTCTCTCTCTCCTCTACACTCCTCTCTTCTCCAGGTGCATACACGCTTATTATGACCCACTTTTCGCATCCGACCCTTATTTTAATCCACATAATCCTTGAATTTACACATTTATATTCCCTCTTCTCCTTCCATAACTGATCCTTCAACATTATTGCTACCCCTTCCTTAGCTCTAACTCTCTCAGATACTCCTGACTTAATCCCATTTATTTCTCCCCACTGAAACTCGCCTACCCCCTTCAGCTTTGTTTCGCTTAGGGCCAGGACATCTAACTTCTTTTCATTCATAACATCAGCAATCATCTCTTTCTATCATCCGCACTACATCCACACACATTCAAACAACCCAGTTTTATAAAGTTTTTCTTCTTCTCTTTTTTAGTAAATGTGTACAGGAGAAGGGGTTACTAGCCCATTGCTCCCGGCATTTTAGTCGCCTCATACGACACGCATGGCTTACGGAGGAAAGATTCTTTTCCACTTCCCCATGGACAATAAAGAAAATAAAAAGAACAAGAGCTATTAAGAAAAAGAAGAAAAACCTAGATGTGTGTATGTATATATATATATGCATGTGCATGCCTGTGTAGTGTGACCTAAAGTGTAAGTAGAAGTAGCTAGATATACCTGTTATCCAGCGTGTTTATGAGACAGAAAATAGACACCAGCAATCCTACCATCATGTAAAACAGTTTCAGGTTTCTGTTTCACAGTCACCTGGCAGGACGGTAGTACCTCCCTGGGTGGTTGCTGTCTACCAACCTACTACTACTTATACCCATAGTTATATCTGTCAATACCCACACAACAAATGCTGACAGCGGAGGCCCCATAATTTCTATCGATTACGGTGTTATAGAGAGATAGATTCCTACAAGCCAGCAGACAGCCTATGTGCCGCCAGAGACCATGCTACCAGCTATCTACATCCAAGCTATATCTCCTGGTCAGCTAAGTGCCTTATCTGTTAATTTGTTAAAACCTACGAGGGAATGACCCAGGTTTTGCAAATTCTGAACGAGTAAGCCAGTCTGTGAGAGAGAGACAAAAGAGACCCAAGCCACCACCAGTTACGTCAGCCTAGGCTTAAGCCAGCTTCTACCGTGCTGTGCTAATTTGTTACAAGATTCCAAGCCAGTCAACCTGTGTGAAAGATTAAGCCAGCAAGCCACCCAGCTGTTTGAGAAGTAAGCCACGTGAGTTCACGCATTTATACTGCCCTTGTACTTCAGTGTATCGCTGTTCTGAGTGATAATACTGTCCCTGTGGTATCCTGGGTTATTCAAGCCACCCTGGGTTAAATTCACGTGCTTTTTTATAAACGGTGTAAGCCACAGGCAAGCGTGGGACGCTGTGAGCCAGCTGCGTAGGCCCACTCCACCCAGCCACACCCCGCCACGACCACATGAGTCGCCTACCCACCATAAAAAGCATCAAGTGTGGATAATTTCATCCTTAACTGGGTCCTGCAAGCAGTTATTGGCTACGAATCGGGTTGAGCGTCCTGAGTGTGTTTCTTCTGAACTGTTTTGTGCCACCTTTAGAAAAGCCTAGATTTGTAATTCATCAATTTTATGCACAATTCGTCAAGATATCAACGAGTGGACCAGACGAAAACATCCACCACCATCACCACCCCAATTAATGCTTCAGTCAAAGTTTTGCAGCCAAGAGACAATTACTGTGTTATTGTTTTATTTTTCAGATAATTTATAGACAATTCTGTGTTGAGACAATTTTGTCAGTTAAAGAAATTTTGAGTTATCCTGGGAGTGTAATCTTATCCTAGAAGGTGTTTTGTGTTAAATTAAATACTTGCATTAATTTTTATTTCACTAGTATTGTTTCTTGTTAATTATTGTGTTATAATTTCTCTGAATTTCATTGTGTTACCAAGTTTACAGTAAATACAGTTTGGTTATTGTTTGTCTACTGTCCCAATATTCAACCAAGTAGTAATTTTTAAAAGAATTTAATTTTTTTTTTCCTCCAGCATTGTCCCTGTGTTTCTTTTTCTTGTTAATTGTCGTATTCCACCAAATTGTACTATCCCAGAGTTATCATTTATTCATTTACCCTTGTTTGTTAATGTTAATTGTGTAATTAATTTTTTCTTGTTCCAGAACTACAAAAATTTTTTTTCTCCTCCAAATAATTTTTAACCTTTTCTCAGTAATTTCCTGCTAATTCTTTGTTTT
>WNWK01011544.1:0-64028 GCA_009830355.1 Cherax destructor
GTCCCACTCCCTCCCTCCCTCCCTCTGACCCGGCAGCCACCCCGCCCCCACTCACTCACTAAGTGTTTTGTTTTTAAAACTACAGTATAACGTGTATGTAGTGCATATAGTAAAATATTTTGCGATGTTTTCATGTTTTATGATTGTTCATGGTTCAATAGGTTAAGGAAGCAGTACAGTGGACCCTGGGTTTTTCGTGTTTAATCTGTTCCAGGGATTGACTAAAACTGAAATCGCAAAAACTGAAACCTTTTTCCCCCATAAGAAATAATGTAAATTCAATTAATTTGTTTCACCCCCCAGAAGTATTAACAAAAAAAAATTTTTTTAGAGATTAAATATAGATTTACATACAGAAAAGAATGACAAAAAATAAAAACACTAATAACATGTTAAATGAACATTCAACTCCCCTTACCTTTATTAGCGACTTTGTTGGTGTATGGAAGATGGAGAGGAGGAGAGGGGAGGAGAGTTTATTGTTTGGAGGCAGGACAAAATGCTTCAATTTGACACTAATATCAGCTCACGGCTTATTTATCTATCACAATTCATCTAATAAGACATAATAAATGATATTAATAACATAAAAACAGTATATACTCTAGAATGAATAAAATATGTCATTACAAATGTGAGGACTGGTGATATGTTATTGTTTTTGGGGTTTTTAAAAGGGGCCCCTGCCATAAGCCATACATATATGTTGGTGGTGGTGGGGACCACCAATTACAATGAAACAATGTATACATAATTTATAAAAAATATTTACATTTTAATTTATAAATAAGAAATATTTACACTTTAATTTATAAATAAAAATATTTACCTTTAATTTATAAAAAAAAATATTTCCCTTTAATTTATAAAAAAAAATATTTACACTTTAATTTATAAATAAAAATTTCCCCAAATTTATAAATAAGAAATATTTACACTAATTTATAAATAAAAATATTTACACTATAAATAAGAAATATTTACACTATAAAAAGAAATATTTCCTTATCTTGGGGGGAGATGGTGGAAAAAGGGGGGCTCTGGTCTCAGTCCCCCTATATTCCTCAAACAACAATGGAGAAGTTAAGTTTGTGTCGCATTTTTCTATCACTTAATCATTTAACTTACTTGCTACACTGTTAGTGCTACATTTTACGCTGGCTGGCGCTATAGCCATCCTCCACTTTGATACTTTACTACGTTTTTTTCTTTTTTATGGTGTTCCTCACTTTCTTTCCAAAGGGTTGGCGCTAGGAGCTTTCTTTGGGCCCATGGTGGCATTTAGCAGTCACACACAATAATCAAGGGCCATAAAAATGGATTGTTAAGAAATGTTTTGGGGAACTCGCAGGATAATGTTCATAACCAAAAACAATGCTACACCCCTGAGAATGGCAGGGGAGGCGGGCTTGGGGCTTTGTATGTGCACTGGGCACGGGACGGGTTTCCCTCCCTAAAAAAAACAGGAAAATTTTTCCCACAAAAAAAGTGCCCGAAAACTGAAATCCCCGATCGGAGATACACGAAAATGGAGGGTTGACTGTATTGTATTATTATTTCCCTACAAATATTGGGGCACCAAATATTGCGTTTTTTCAACTTTCGCGAGGCTTTTGACCCCCTATCCCTTGCAATGTTGGGGAGACCTGTAATATAGTACTTTTTCCTTTTTCACATTCATTGACCTTGATGTACAAAAATCCTTCACACACTTGGATTTTTTCATTCACTGTTTTTGGATTTTTCATGTTTCATAAGTGAGGACTTCTGTTATTGTAATAACCTGACGGGTGTTATTACAGGTAGTGGACTGAAAAAAGCACACCACTTTCCTTGAAAATAATTTAGGCATTAAATAATATACCTTTGATATACCTTTGAAGAGTTTCGAGATTATCTACTTTTGAGCCCGGCCATGGGGGCTGCTGGTGTTTGCCTGGTCAACCAGGCTGTTGTGCTGGGGGCCCCGCTGCCCCACATATCCATCACAGCCTGGTTGATCGGGCACCTGGTAAAGATTTTGCCCAGTTTCCTCTTGAAGGCTTCACACTGGTTCCAGCCGTGGGGGATATCTTCTGGTAAGATGTTGAATAGTCTGGGACCCCGGATGTTAATACAGTGCTCCCGTATTGTCCCCCCCCACCCCTGCCCCCTCACTGGGTTTATTTTACATTTTCCCCCAATTCTCCTCCAGTATGTTGTTATGGCAGTGTGCAGATTTGGGACCGGGCCTCGCTTTCCATTTTAAATTTATTGATTTCCCCCCCCCAATGAGTACATGTTCAAGACTTGGGCGTTCCCAAAAATTTAGATGTTTCAATGGCTCAATGTGAGCCGTCATCTCTGGATTTTTTCCCAGCTCGTATTTCTCCTGCCCTGAACGGGGCAGCACGAGCAGTTTCTAAGTGGGGGAGATAGCGATTTGAATAGTGTCACCATGGCATTATTTCCCCTTTTTTTGAAAGTTCTCAATACCCACCCGTCATCTTCCTGGCTGTTGTGATCTTTTTCTTTTTATGGTCTTTAAACACAGATCAGCAGACATAATTATTCCCAAGTCCTTTACGTGTTCCTTTGTTCTATGTGGTGACCCTTTCGTTTTTTATATAGTGTTCCTTTTTGGGTTTTTCATTTTTTTTCCCTACCTAACGCTGAAACTTATCACCATTGAACGTCATGTTGTTCTCCACTGCCCATTGGAAGACCTTGCTTATGTTTCCCGTAATTTTCAGTGTCCTCTACCGTAGTGACTTTCATGCTTATTTTGTGTCATCTGCAAATGATGATACAAAAGTGTGGGTGTTTTTTTTCTATTCCTAGAGGGGAGAAACAGCAGAGGGGGGAATGCCTTGGGGCATGACTTTTTACCTCGCTGATGCTGGATCTTGCCCTGTTCACTACCTTTTTTTGTTCTTTGTGTTAGGAACTCAAAATCCATCTGCCTACCTTCCCGTAATGCCTATGGCCCTATTTTGTGCGCTATCCTCCATGATCGCATTTGTCAACGCCTTTTCAAAACTGTGTAAATACATCTGCGTTTTGGTGTCCTCCAATGCCTCCGTAATTCTGCCCTAATGGTTCAGCAGCTGTGACAGGCATGATCGACCCGCTCTAAAGCCATGCTGGTTCGGGTTTGTTGGTTGTGCTGGTCCATGAACTTTGTAATCTGCCGTCTATCCTCTTTCAAAGATTTTTTTTGATGTGAGAAGTGAGGGCTACTGGTTGTAATTTTTAGCTAGTGCTCTACTACCTCCCTTTGCAAAGGAGCTATGTCTGCACTCTTTGGCCTCTGGAATTTCACCTAGATCAAGCTCTTTTTCCCCAGAATATAAGGGCTCTTGCTAATGGTACTTTGCACTGCTTTATAAATAAAGCATTCCATGAATCTGGTCCAGGTGCTGGGAGGGGATGTTGGCCATTTTTTTTCAAATCTATGGGGTTTGTACTAATTCGGTTAGGTGGTCTGCGAGCCTTCTGCTGGAGGAAAATATTTCTGCATTTTTTACCTTGCTGTCATTTAGTGGTTTCTGAAACGACTATACTGTTCTTTTAAATTTCACTCATTTCCTGTTCATCGTCCGTTCGAATCTCCCTTCAAAATGGTCCAATTCTACAGGTAGTTCTTAGCTTGGATTTTGCATAGGGAGAAAAATTTTTGGGGTTTTTTGCAAATCCCTTTGGCCTTTTTTCCCTTTTTACTTCTTCTGTCAGGGATGACATCTTAAGTTTTTTCTAATTCCTGATTTTCTGTTAAGGCTATTTTCTTCTGTTCAAAATAACTGTGTTTTTCAGCAATTCAGTAACCCGTTTTTTTCTCCTGCCATCTCTCGCCTTCATATCTGATCTTCTTGGGGGTTTCCTCAATGGTACGTGTTTCATACATACCTTGTATGCTTCTGTATTCAGCTTCTAGGCACTGGTGGTTTAGGGTGCTCATGTCTGATTCCCATGATATGTCTGTGCTCTTGGTTTTTTTTTCCCCGTCAATTCTATGGTTTTTAAAATTAAACTTACTGAACATTCCGTCTCTAACATTAGTGTCGCAGTTCCTAACCCTGAGTTAATACTAGTTTGAACTTCTATGATGTTATGATCAGGTATATTTTTTTTAATGTTATGTCTCCCGATTAATTCCTGTTTTTTTAATATCAAATCCAGGGGATTTTCATTTCTAGGGGGTCAATTATCTGTTGGTTTGGGGAGGACTTTTTCAGAGCCTCATTAGTTCCCCGGTATGTGCCTGTTGGGCCAGGGTGCTTCCAGGTTATTTCTGGGATAACATTATGGGCCTCATCTTCCCTTTTACATGAGGGGGATTAAAATCTCAATATTTCTTTTTTTGTAATTAAGGAAAATATAAGTCAGTACAGTCTGAAATAAAATAAAAATAAAATTAGCTTTATTTCTATAAAGAATGGTATTCAATTATTACAGAAAAGGTGATATTATTGACATGCTTTACAGAAAGCCCCTGGTTATACAGTGCATTTTGAGCAGGCTTAAAATAACTTATAAATACTATATAACATAAAACTATCAGTGGATTTTCACAAGATTAATTTGACAGAAGTAAGACAATTTCCTATAAAATTTGTGAAAGTTATAATGTTGGTCAATACATATGCAGATACTAATCTGAAATTCAGCATTACTGCACAGGACACACATTAAACTGAAGACCCAAAAAATTCTTAGCATCTTGGGCAAAACTTAAATACAGTGGTCCCCCAAGTACAACACCCCGAAATCGTTTAAATTATGTAAGTATAATATTGTAAGTGCTTGTGGAAGTGTATTTTTGGGGGTCTGAAATAGACTAACCTACGTGACATTATTCCTTAAGGGAGTAAATTAGTTCGGTAATGGCACTTGAGCAGGCTTCTGGGATGAATTTTTTTCGTACTCGGGGGTCCACTGTACTACCAGCAAGTTTGGAAAATGTAATTTAGAACTGGCAGTGTATGTACTAAATGCAGTTACGGTAAATGTTTCTTCATTGTATGTAATAAGGAAAAAAAACTGTGTTTTGTAGTAAATTCTAGATCTAGTGTGAAGTGTTCCATTGATGCATTAGAATCACACCAATGTAATATATACAAGGTACAGTGGACCCCCGGTTTTCTGTTTTCGCCCCGAATGCTGTTCAAGTGCCATTACCAAAAAAATTTATGCCCATAAGGAATAATGTAAGTAGTCCTTTTTGACCCCCAAAAAAACACTTACAAAAGCATTTACAAAATACATTTACATAAAAGGGCGAGTTTAGAGCATCACCAACACCGGGGTCCACTGTACTAGTTTGAGTCATTGCCATAACCCAGCTTAATTGTTCATCTTAAATCTAGTGTTCTATTATTAGGATATTTTAAATTCTTCTTTAAACAGACTGATTTTCTCTCTTGACAGACCCCTCTGACCTTGATCCAAATGCTGATTTAAAATCACCAATTTCACTAGTTCATGAAATAGCCTTGAAGCGGAATTTGACAGTTACATTTGAGGTTATTCGCAATCTGGGCCTACACGTTCAACATTTGTCACAGTATGCATAGTCGGTGAATACCGAACTGAAGGTGAAGGCACTGGAAAGAAGGTATGTAATCAGTTCCTGTAGTTTGCATATGTAGTTACATACTTATATGTTAATTTGTTTACACTCCAAGAGCACATCAAGTCATAGAGACCACTTGTCTCCCCTTATCTCATACATACTTGGAAAAGCTTGCTTAATGTAGTAGTGGTAGTAGTTTCAAGTTCTACTAAGTCACTTAGATACTATGTTGATTTAGAGCAGTACAGTACAGTACAGAGGAAGTCTTCACAAATTTTGTAAATATTACGCTATTATGTTAATATTTATGCTATTTACTGCATTAGTACAATATTGGTAAATTTTCATGATGCTTTCAAAAAACATGTTTTTTTTATTCAGGTCATTGTTTTCATTTGCAGGTTATTCATTAATTTATTTTCTAATTCAACAAATTCCAATTTGAAAACAGGGTCCACAATAAACACTGTAGGCATTCCAGGAACCAAGGCAACATTTCCTCTGTTTATTAACCCTTTCGGGGTCCAAGGACATTTTTGGAAGGGTGTGCCAGTGCCCAAGAATTTAAAAAAAAAATTGCTTTTTTTTTTCTTATGAAAGGGTAGAGAATCTTTTTCTGAAGGTAAAAAAAAAAAAATACGAAATTTGATTGAAAATTGACAAAATTATGCTCGTGAATTTTGATGTGCCCAGCAATATTTACGCATTGCAATTTTGCCGACTTTGACTCCCATTTTAGGCCAATTACATTATTCCAGTCGACTAAATTCTTAGCTATTTCACTAGTATTACTTCTATTCTATTGATTAAGCACAAGAAATTGCCCAGTCAACTGTTTCAACTACAAAATAAAGTGATTGGAATGGTAATTTAACCAATTTAACTCAAAGTTCAAAATATTCCAATTTCAAAATAGGTAGAATAAACAATGCAGGCATTCCTGGACTAATCAGTCAAGTAATTCATTAAGTCAGTCAGCCGGTCCCAGTAAGTCAGCCGTTGGCCTCAAGCCGTCAGTCATTCAGTAAGCGTCAAGCATTCGGAAGTCAGTCAAGCATTCAGTAAGTCAGTCAGCCTTCCAGT
The DNA here is from genome assembly GCA_009830355.1 of Cherax destructor. Taxonomy (NCBI): domain Eukaryota; kingdom Metazoa; phylum Arthropoda; class Malacostraca; order Decapoda; family Parastacidae; genus Cherax; species Cherax destructor. The sequence continues at coordinate 6,635 of WNWK01011544.1, forward strand.
AAGTCAGTCATCAAGCTTCAGTAAGCGCCGTCAAGTAAGCTTCGCCGTCGGGTTCCCATAAGGGGGGTCAGTCAAGTCATTCAGTAAGTCAAGGGTCATTCAGTCAGTCGTATTCAGTAAGTCAAGTTATCTGTAAAGTAAGTTCTGGTCCAGTAAGGTAAACAAACTTATGTTTACATCTTTTTATGTCAGACACTCATTCGACGGGTTTTGTCTTTTTCAATATTTTTTACTGGATCTAAGACTTAATAAATGCTTATACATTTTCTAGCCATTTTGAGCAACACTGGTATGCCTACTGGGTGACATGATTGTTTCTAGATACAAGATAGTAATTAAAGATCAAAACACAATTCACCCCTTTTTTCTTCACAACAGCTGGCTTGACGCGATGGGAATAAAATGCTGATGGTGGGGGTTTTTGGGGGGGGGCAGGGAAGGCGGTGGTCCCAGCTGTTCCACAACATTAACCGGGGCCCTTTTAGGAAAAAGGTTATTTGTTTTTTCTTCTATTGGGTGTTTTCCCGGTATAAAAGAACAGTTACAAGATTATCTAGCAGCATATGTGGAACCTAGGATAACCAAAATTTGGGTTATCCTAGGTTCTCAGATAACACTTGGGATTGGTTCCTACACATATGCTGCATGTATGATAATCAATGAAAATTCTGTATACCTGAATAAACTTACAGTTTGTGGAAGGAAAACAAATTTTTTTTCCTCAAAGCATGAGGATTCTTAGAGCGTGTAACAACCATGGGCTTACACTTGAAATCACCTGATGCATTACTTCCCAAAAGGAGCAAGGTGAAGCGATCCTTTGCTGTCTTGAAGCCTGGTGCACTTTTCTTGCTGACTGATATAAGTTCATGCTGGCATTTTTCTTCCAGAAAACACTTGTCTCACAATATTAAACACTTATAAATTCCAGCCACTCCTTAGTAGGGACCCCCACTGACTCAATGGTTTAACTTACTGCAGGCGACTGCGTGGCCTAAAATTTTTCCCTCCAACGAATCGAGTAATATAAGGTTTACATCGTGTTAGATAAAATGTGCCGCAATTCTTCAATCGCGCATCAAAACGCTAACATGTGTCAAGCAAAATGATAGTCCACTGTACGTCATGAAACATCTATCATCCGCCATCTGTTTTTCGTTGATCCACACTGCCAACAACTTCTCAACCTCATCCACTGCTTTTGATCTGTTTTTGGCAAACATGTTTAACACCTTTTGCAACATCAAGCTTCCTTAATTTCTTTTTTCTCTTTGCCAGGGATAGAGGTGATAGTTGATTTGCTTTTCCGTTACATCCTGGTAACAAGCTCCCACCCGTACACCACTCATATTTTTCACTATCTCCTTCAGTTTGGATGGTGTTCCTCACTTTCTTTACCACAGGGGTACCACTAGGAAGCTTCTTGGACCCATGGTGACTTATTTCACAGTGACAATCACTAAACAAGCAATAAACACAAGATTATTGTGAAATGCTTGAATGAGCCGCACTGGGTATTGTTCACTCAAGTGTAAACAAAGCTAGACTGGCTCATGACGCCTGCGCGGTGAGGCATGCAAGCGTGGGGCAGGCGGACAGGTCTGGATGCGGGCCGATAATAGGGAAACGCCTGAGACCTGGGCAAATATTGGGCCGAAAGCGACGATTTGAGCCGGCCGATAATCAGACCGGCTCATTTGGGAGAGTCCACTGTATACGTCTTGGGTCTCCGGCTTAACGTAGTTGGGGTTCTTTCATAAGAGTTTGCTACTGACTTGGCAACCATCCACCTGTGGTGTTACTCTGCTACTCGCCAGTGCCAACAGCTGCTGTTCTTGGTAAGGGCTGGCCATTCCCAGAGTGCTCACAAGTGAATGTGGTTTTGCCAAGTGCCCTCTGGGTTCATGGTTACCTCTGAAATTCGTGATTGATATTAAGACCTAGGAAGTTGCAAAGTACTGTAACTCTTAGAAAAAATGCTGATTTGAATGATGATTGCTGAAAATTTGACCTCGCAAAGTCAACTGGTTGGATCTGAAGAAATGATGCATTGACTGGGAGGATTGGCGCAGGAAGGTATGGAAGAAAGGCAAGACAATTACTTGTACAAGATTATCATAAGAAATACAGGAGACCTCCACATTCGCGAGTTCCACTTTTGCGAGCTTCAAACATCTGCAAATGCCGCCGCCTATTATTGGCAGTGACGCTTGACAGTAAAGAGTTAGAATCCATTACGCTTAGACTTCACGCGCCATGCAGTTACAGTCCATATAATCACCTCCATTCAACCATTGTCATCAGTAACTGCATGGCTAACTATCATCACCATCATCGCCATTGTCATCATCATTACAAGTCATCAGAGTTCGCCTGCCTAACTCCATGAGTGGTGAGTGTTTTGTTTGTTCATTATTTGTTATTAAACCATAACATGTATACACAATATTTTACGATGTTGTCATGTGTTTTATGATTGTTCATGGTTCAATAGGTTAAGGAAGCAGGCTGTTAGTTGGCAAATGCTATTATTATATTTTGCCAATATATTTGCACACTCAAACATTGCCATAATTTTCAACATCCAGGTTCTTGATCCCCTAACCCATGCAATGTGGAGGCCTCCTGTAGTGTGAAAGATCCCTGTAAGAAACCAGCAAAGATCTACACAGAGATTTGGCTTCCACTGTTCAAATGAAGGCCTTGAATTTGGCAGAACTGGCAGAAAGCTGATAAAGACGCAATTACACCGCTGCTATGAAGAAAAAAAAGAAGGTGGCACTTCATCAAATGTGTATTTCATATGTGGGTACAGATCACTGGTAGTGATTTATTAGCAAACTTCTTCAGAATGAAGACAACTGCAGCACCAAAACACCAACCTAATTAGGAAGTTTTCAGGTAGTTTTACTGCTAAAGTCCCTGGATTGTTTGATAATGTTATAAGATAAACAGTGACAAATAAAGGCAATCCTGGCAACTCATTTGCTTCACCAGATAGAGAATAGAGACTTCCACGGAAAAGGCATTTTCCAGCAGGATCTTGCCTATGCCACACTTCCAGAAAATGCTGATATTCTTGAAGAGAGTAGACTGCTTCTAAATTGGCCTGAAACCTCCTGACCTCAACCCAATTGAGACTCTATGGGCAATAACCAAATACAAGATTGCAAAACAGGATCAGCCAAAACCGTGGAGTAGCTAATTGCTGCTGTTATTAGGACTCGATACCATAAGATAAGATAAGATTTCTTCGATTTTTAACCCCGAAGGTTAGGCCACCCAGGATAACCCAAGAAAGCCAGTGCGTCATCGAGGGACTGTCTGTCATTTCCATTGGGGTCCTTAATCTTGTCCCCCAGGATGCGACCCACACTAGCCTTACTCAACAACCCAGGTACCTATTTGCTGCTAGGGTGAACATGACAACAGGTGCAAGTGAAACACGAAATGTTTCCACCCGCCGGGAATCGAACCCGTCCTCCGTGTGTGAAGCGAGAGCTCTAGCCACCAGACCACCGGCCAAATGTGGTCTACCTTGATTGATTCTATGTCAGCAGGGTGTAGCAATGCTTTATAAAGCATTGCAGTCAATTATCTGTCATATCATTACCGTGTATTTTTCAAATAAACATTAATTTTCCAAATAAATGTCTTATTTCATTACTGTCCCAATAATTATTCACATACTGTAGATCTGTGGCAGGAAAATCCCCGGTCATTGCTTCCTGCTCTGCACTGTTGGTCAAAGGAATTGAAACTATCCTCTCTTCCTTGGATCAAACCTATCTGTTCTGCCTCTCATTCCTAGGAGGAGTAAAAGGCAAATTATTACAGTGAATGAAAGATGTTTGAGAAGAAAATGCAAATAGTTATGAGAGAAAAAGATGTTTTTAGGGGGAGATGTTCCAAGTGCAGGGTTCCAGAATGTTTTTAATTTATATCTGATTTACTAAAATGTGAATAAACCATGACTGTGTCAGATGATGAAAAGTCGTATGTAAAATGAATAATAAAAATAACTAACCCTCTTAACCCTTTACTGGCTGTTACATAGATGGCAATTTTAATCTGAGGGACTGGAGAGTGAAAGGTTAAACATGCCAACACTGTCAGCATTTTTAATTTAAAAGCCCACAGTGAAGGGGTTAAAGAATGCATGAGCAATTGTGCTACAAAATTTTGTTAAATGAAAGTCGAGTGCATATGTGTGAAACCATGAGGTTTGTTCATGATATTTTATAAATTATTAATTTCCTTTGACTCCCATTTTATTTAAACTAAATAAACAACTGAATACCTAAAAGTTATTGATGTTAAGTTTCATGTTTATGTAGCTTGCTGCTGGGTTCACTATTATTCTCAATAGAATGTGCTTTTTCCCTGCAGAGCATGGTATAGCAGTACAATCAAAAGGAGGAACACAGGTTGGAACATGGTTGCAATTGAACAGTAGTTTTTGAAGGAAGTCCTGTGGAGACTGAAGTGAAGGCAAAGTTATTCCTATACGGTTGGCTGCATTCTCATTTTATCATGGGAGTATGGATGTTTCTTACTTCTTTGAGTTTAAATTTAAGGCAAGCTGTTCTGAAATATTTTTATTTCTCAAAATAATAATAATTCAGAAATACACACATAATACAGCCTCTCCTCACTTAATGGCTATACTAGTTTACCCACAACTCTGAGCATTGACGGCTCCACTTACCAAAAAAAAAAATATTGTATGGCATATGGAGAATCTGGGTCACGCATCTCAATCTCCTTCTTACAGCCACCAGTACACTAGCTTTTAAAGTCTCCAAGACTACATATTTGTACAAATTTGAACTTGATTAAAATTCTATAGTATACATAAAGTGCAGCAGCACTTGTATAGGTTTACATATTTGTAAAGCACTCCAGACATTGTTATTAGTATTACAAGAAATAAATCTTTATCTTTATTAATTATTATTATTATTATTATTATACATATTACATATTATCATCATCATCACCATCAACATACCTTGGGTTCACTGAGTTTAATCATTTCAATTGCTGCCACGAGACACGGACAAACATTTCAGATTTAACATTACTCAGCTGATCCTTTACCGTGAACTTCTTTGTCCTTCCATTTTCTCTTGTTAGCTTTTCCTTCCAAGTGCCGCTGCACTTATAACTTTATCTTGTACTGTGGGCGCACAGTAGAACATGCAGCAGCACTGGAAGAGGAAAAACAAGAGAAAATGGAAGTACTAGCAGTACACAGTCTAGGATCAGCTGGTGTGTTGGTTCCTGTGTGTCGACATTTTCTGTCTCTTGAGGCAGCTTAACCCTTTCAGGGTCCGTGCCGTAGTTCTACGGTTTTGAGTTCAGGGTCCAAACCGTAGTTCTACGTCATGAGCTCAGCTCACTCAGATAAGCTGCGAGCAGTAAATTTTGGCTCCTTAGATTTTAGAGAATTCATTTATGTGGTAAGTGTGCACCACATAAAACAAATCCTGCAGCACACAGTGCATAATGAGAGAAAAAAACTGAAACCACTTCGATTAAAAACAACGACTTTGCAGTGTTTTTTTCGTATACTTTTATATTTGTATTTGCGATTTCTGGTCTCATTTGATAGAATGGAAGATTATACAAATATTAAGATGATTTTGATTTATTTTAGTAATGGAAATGGCTTCTGAAACAGAGCTCAAAGTAGCGGAAATGTTCAATTTTTGTCGATGTTCAAGAGTAAACAAATGACCTCACACGTCTAATACGCGCCAGTTGGTGGGTCTAATATACACACAATGTGGTGATATTATTTGTACAATTATTACAATATTACATAACAGTAAATCTTCCATTTTTTGGTTTGAATAAATCATTATGAATAAAAATAAAATGGAATTCATTTGTAAAGACTGAAAAAGTAACTAATGAACAGAGGAAATGTTAGTTTAGTGCCAGGAATGCCTGCATTGTTTATTCCCACCCTATTTTGAAATTGAAATATTTTGAACTTTGAGTTAAAATTGGCTAAATTACCAATTTCCAATCACTTATTTTGTAGTTGAAACAGTTGGACTGGGCGATTTCTTGTGCTCAATCGATAGAATAGAAGTAATACTAGTGAAATAGCTAAGAATTTGGTCGACTGGAATAATGTGTCTGGCCTGGGGAGTCAAATTCGGCAAAATCGTCGATGTAAATATCGCTGACATCAAAATTCGCGAGAGCATAATTCTGGCCAATTTTTCAATCAAATTTCGTGACTAATGAACAGGAGAAGATGTTATTTAGTGCCAGGAATGTCTGCCTTTTTTATTATGGACCCTATTTTGAAATTGCATTGTTTGAAATTGTGTGAAATTGGCCAAATTGCCATTTTCTGACCACTATTTGATAGTTGAAATTGGTAAATAGGCAGTTTCTTGTACTCAATCGATATAAGAAATGGAGTTCTTGCGAAATAGCTATAATTTTAGTAGACTGAAACATTGGAATTTTCCAAAATAGGGCTCAAATTGGGCGAAATCGTGCCGATGCGTAAATGTCATCGATACCGCTAACTTTGCGAAAGCATACCCTGTTAGTTTTTGATCAAATTTCATAATTTGTATGTTATGATTGGAAAGATTCTCTATCATTTCAGTGAAATTTTTTTTTTTTTTTTTAAATTCTGGACCCTGAGAACGAGTTTCAGAGATAGTCCTTGGACCTCTGCCAAGCCAAAATTCAACACCAGCTTGCAAAGAAATAAACTTTACTAAAAATATCATAGCTATGAAATTAGATGTATATGTCAATGAATGCCTTACCAAAACAAGACAAAAACCTCCTTTTATCGATCATAAAAATTACGCAATGCCCAAAAATCCATCAGTGCTTTGTGAGATGGTAAAATTCCGCAGTTAGGAAACAGCCCACTGGGAAGAGGTACTTCATCTCTACAGAATATTAACTAAAAATATCCTGAGTGAGGCTGGGTTAATAGAAATGTAGTTTATACCACCAACCCTGAACTAAAAACTCTTCTTGACAGTTGTGACAGGACCCATAGAGCTACATACCAGACATAAACATCTTTGACATTCCCGTGTCCGAATAAATCTATAAAAAAATTCAATGTACTAAAGAGCCTAAAATCTGGAACTCCCTGCCTGAAAACTCTAGAACTGCAGACACAACCTATTTTCAAAAGCACCATTAAAAACATCTTTATCTCACTCTACCGGTAGCTAACCACATGAAATTACTTTATCTTGCACATATCCACAACAAAATTACACTTATTGATATCTGTGATTCCCTTAATTTTGCACATGATCAGCCAAGATTCTAATACAACTATTATTTTATAATTTTAAGCTAGTCATAAGTTTGCTCACATTCTCCAATATAGAAACTGTATCATGCCAACATGTCAGCAATTTCCATTAATATATAAACTTAATTGTTAAATCTTTTAATTTTTGTACTACCTCTAATTTTATAAACCTAGTTAATCACTACAGTTACCTAACCTTAATACCAGCATAATCATTGTATAGAGTAAGTTTGCCTGATTTACTCAATATTGGAGCGAACCTAGTATTGGGTCTGCCCAAATGTTCAGAAGATCCCCAGGCATGCTAGGCATGCTAATAGCCATCTTTGTAATTATAGTCCTTAGTCCTTAAAATGTAAAACACACATTGCAATTGTTACAGAGAAATTAATCAATTTGAATTTGAATATGGCCCCGTACAGTGTCTGTAATAAACAGGTGCCAGTCAGTATCAGCTACCAGAGCCACTGTCATCACTGTGACCACCACCGCCTTTCTTCTTCCTCCTCCTCCTCGCCCTCCCTCAACCTCATCCTCCTCCTCCTTCCTCCCCAGTCCTTCTTTCCTCAACTCCTCCTCCTCCTTCCTCCTCAACCTTCTTCTCCTCCTCTCCTCAACCTCCTCCTCCTTCCTCCTCAACCTTCTTCTCCTCCTCCTCAACCTCCTCCTCCTTCCTCCTCAACCTTCTTCTCCTCCTCCTCTCAACCTCCCCTCCCTCCTTCCTCAACCTTCTTCTCCTCCCTCCTCAACCTCCTCCTCATCCTTATCCTCCCTCAACCTCCTCCTCAACCTTTTTTTCTCCTCTTCAACCTTTCTCCCTCCTCCTCCTCATCCTTTTCTCCCCTTTACTCCTCAACCTTCTCCTCCTCCTCAACCTCTCCTCCCCATCCTTCTTCTCCCTACTCCTCAACATTCTCCTCCTCCTCCTCTTCTTCCTCACCACCTCCTCTACCTCAGCCATCACCGCCTGCCGCCACCACCACTGCTGCCTCCCTCCTCCTCCTCCCTACCACCACCACCACCATTTAAGGTCTGGGAAAGCCTGTTTTTGACTCAGTTTAGTGTGTATTCCTTCCATGGAAAACAGGCAGGGCCCAAAGCAGGGTATCTGTGGTGCATGTCAAGATCCCCAGTAGCCAATTGTATCTTAGCCAAGACCATAACCTAACTACACAGGTTTCTTGCTGAAAATAAGTTTAATAATAATAATAATAATAATAATAATAATAATAATAATAATAATAATGTACATGACATGATAAATATACAATGAGTTGTAGGAATGGGGTGTAATATGCCAAAAGCCCTTATATGCTGAGCATTATGGGCAAACTTAAAATTAACTTACAACTAAATGGTAAAAATTATAGTAAACAATCTACAATATAAGTATAATTGACTATTTAAGCAATGAAATTTGAAACATAATTTGAACTTAACAATTTTGAAACATAATAGTTTTAATAATTTTCAAACATAATAGTTTACAATTTTAAAGCATTACAGTTTTATAATATATCAACATAATAATTTATAATTGAGTATTTAACCTTGACTGTCGGAGGCCCCTCTCTGAAACTGTCATTCTATGTCGGAAATATTCAAAAAAAAAAAAAAATTTCTTATCAAAATGTTAAGATTATTTTTCTGATTGTTTAAATCCCCAAAATGTTTTGCGTATCAGTATTTACCGAGATATAGAGGCGAAAGTTGGCAAAAATGAGCCGCGTATGGCAACAGCGGCGAATGCCGTCACCCGTAAACTTCTTGGTTTACTTCCTTTCTAGGTTTCTTGTTTTTTTCACTATTTTATTTTACATAACTTATGTGGCCTGTGAGACCAAAGCAAGGGGTGCAATGTATATATATACACTCATTGTATCCAACACAATAATCGCACAAACATTAGTATCATTTTTTATATTGTTTACAAATCCTGTTTACACCAACCAACAATAAAAAATTGTTTATTACTATTGTTCTATAATATATATACACATATATAATGACTAGACACTTCATCAACTGCCATTAGCACTTCAAAGCTCCAAGCTGTGTGTGTGTGTGTGTGTGTGGGACATCTAAATTTGCTGAGTCAGGGTAAGGCAGCTGTCAAAATGACATATTATAACATTACTCACCACCCCACACTGCCTGTCAACCTGTCAACACAAAAGGGGACCCTTGTCTTCTTCTCCACAACCTCCTTCCTTTCCTTCATACCTACCTTCCTAGCTTCCTTTCTCCTTCATTCCTTCCTTTCTTTCTGCCTTCCTTCTTACATATTTCCTTCCTCTTCCCTCTCATCTCTTCCTTCCTGCCTTCCTTCCTTTCTTCCTTCATTCCTTCCTTTATTTCTTCCTTCCTTCTTACTTCTTTGTTCCTTCCTTCCTCATCTCTTCCTTCCTTCCTTTCTCTCTTTCTTTCTTTCTTCCTTCCTTCTCTCTTTCTTCTCCTTCCTTACTTCTTTCCTTCTCTCATCTCTCTTCTTTCCTTCATTCCTTCCTCACATCTCTTCCTTACTTACTCTTACTTACTTTCTTTCTTCCTTCTGGTATCCTGGGCATTGCTTTCGGTCACAAACTCATCAAAATCATGAAATTTATCTTCAGAGATATCTCCATCTGTGTTAGAGCTATCATTGAGGAAGAGAAATGTCCCAGGATGCGCCAAGGAGTCAGATAATTTTACCGCTAGGGCATGCTGAACAAGGACTACTGAAATGGTGTTCCCACAATGCACCAGTGGCTCCCCGATTTTTTATACTGCGCACACTGACCACACAGACCCATTCTCTCACATGTAGGCCTACCAGCCTTCCTGCTTGATTTGAGGCCGCTTAGAATTTAGGCGTATAAATACGTCCAAACATTGCTCGTAAGATGATAAGTATATCGTGTCCAAACAGTCAAAAGGGTTAAGCAATGAAATTTGAACATACCTGAACTTAACAATTTTGAACATAATAGTTTTACAATTTTCAAAACATAATAGTTTTACAATTTTGAAGTACATGCTCTTTATAATATATCAACATAATAATTTATTATTGAGTATTTAAGCAATGAAATTTCAACATAATTTGAACTTAACAATTTTGAAACATAGTTTTACAATTTTCAAACATAATAGTTTTACAATTTTGAAGCATTACTGTTTTATAATATATCAACATAATAATTTATTATTTGTATTCATATTCAGCTTACAGTATTTTCAACCTACGATGGATTCATCGGAACGCAAACATCGTAAGTTGAGTACCGCTTCTACTCTCTTCATTGTACAAAATAAACTCGTATGTTTAATTTTTTTCACCATGACCAATCTGTCCATAATTATTTACTAAGCTTACTCTCTTTTTTCAGAGGAGGTTCTCCTGTGCATAGTGGCCCACAAGGTAATCGTGTTCCAGCCCTCACACAAACATACTACCTGCCATCTGTGCTTTGGAAGCAGAGCAATATGTATTTGTTATTTGACAAATGTTGTTTACCATAATGTTCAGCAGTGTACCCCATTTAGGTAAGGACTTAACCAAGAATTTTCTTTCCAGAAAAATGTGAATGAAATAACAAATGATTCAGACAATTTAGAGCCATCCAACCCTTAAACTGTCCAAACGTAGATTCACGTTAGTACTGCTAGTGCTCCAAACGTAGATCAACGCTTTATTTTTCCTGCCTCCAAATTTGGCAACATTGGCCTGAGATGCCTGGTCAGTATAGAATGGGTCTTAACACTTGGTGCGCAGTATTAAAAATTCTGGGACCATTTAGTACCCTGTGGGAGAGCACCAGCTGGGCAAATAGCTTGGCACACACCAGATCTACTGATGTCATGCCGCATTAACACTTCTCTTCAAGAGGAAAGTGATGTTGACCCAGAGTTTAGTGGTTTTTGAGATTGATGTGGACACAAGTGGTCGAGAAATACCAAAACCTCGTTAATAACCCATGTGCAACATTTGTGCAACAATCCTTTCATTTTATACCACTGGTAGTGTCATCCTGCCAGAATGTTCGGCAATCAATGCTCCTAAGTAAAACAGAAACACTCAAACGTGTGTAATACGAATTTGGTAGGCTGGGTTGACTGATTGACTGACTTGCCCTGTCTCTGTCTGTATCTGTCTCTGTCTATGTCTGTCTTGTCTATATATCTGTCTGTCTCTGTCTATCTCTGTCTTTTTCTGCTTCTCTCACAGGTACAGTTACTATACATAGTGTTAATTACCTAGGATAACTAAAAATTCCAGGCAAAGTGTTATGCAGTGCTTGTAGATTTTTTTTTTTTTCCAACAAGCTCCGCCGCCTCCTACCGAAGCAGGGTGACCTAAAAGGAAGAAAATCCCCAAAAGAAAATACTTTCATCATCATTCAACACTTTCTACCTCACTCATACATAATCACTGTCTTTGCAGAGGCATCTTCAGATACGACAGCCGAGAATAAGTCCTCCCAGCTGTCACTATCCTTAGACCCTCCTTTAAAGTGCAGGCATTACTTCCATTTCCGTGACTCAAGTCCAACTAAATCAATTAACTAGTTTCCCTGAATCCTCTCACAAAATGTTACCCTTGATCACACTCCAACAGCTCAGGTCAGCAGTAAAACCATTCGTCTTCATTCACTCCATCTAACACACTCACACATGCCATGGAAGTCCAAGTCTCTACCCACAAACCCTTTACCCCTCCCTCCAACCTTTTTGAGGATGACCCCTTCCCCGCCTTCCCTACAAATTTATACGCTCCAAGTCATTCTACTTTTGATCCATTCTCTCTAAATGACCAAACCACCTCAACAACCCTTCAAAGTTCTGACTAATACTTTTAGTAACTCCACACTTCCTAATTTCACACTCCGAATTTTCTGCATAATATTTACACTACACACTGCCCTGACAGGACATCTCCACTGCCTCCAGCCGCCTCCTCGCAGCATTTGCAACCCCATGCTTCACACCCATATGTTAGAGTGTTGGTACCACTATACTTTCATTCCTTTCTTTTGCCTCCGTGGATAACGTTTTAGTTCTCCACAGATACCAACGCACCACTCGCCTTTTTTCCTTCATCAATTCTATGGTTAACCTTATCTTTCATAAACCCATCCGCTGATTTTCAAGTCAACTCCCCAAATATCTGAAAACATTCACTTCTTCCATAATCCCTCTCTCCAATGTGATATCCAATTTTTCTTATTTAAATCGCTTGATAAATCACCTTACTCTTATCTATGTTCATTCAACTTTCTACCTTACACACCCTCCCAAACTCGCCCACTAACCTTTGCAACTTTTCTTTAGAATCTCCCGTAAGCACAGTATCATCAGCAAAAAGTAACTGTGTCAACTCCCATTTTGTATTTAATTCCCCATAATTTAATCCTACCTCTCCCCAACACCCAGCATTTACTTTCTTTTACAACCCCATCTATAAATATATTAAACAACCATGGTGACATTACACAGCCCTGTTTAAGACCTACTTTTACCGGGAAGTAATGTCCCTCTCCTACACACCCTAACCTGAGCCTCATATCCTCATAAAAACTTTACAGCATTCAGTAACTTACTACTTATTCCATACACTTGCAAATATTTGCCACATTGCTCCCCTATCCACTAACATAATGCCTTTTCTAAATCCATAAATGCAATGAAAACTTCCCTACCTTTATCTAAATACTGTTCACATATATGCTTCAATGTAAGCCACTTGATCTACACATCCTCTACCCACTCTAAAAGCCTCCTTGCTCATCTGCAATCCTACTCTCTGTCTTACCTCTAATTCTTTTCAATAATAACCCTACTAGTAAACTACTACATCTTTCAACACGTCGGCCGTTTCCACCGAGGCAGGGTGCCCAAAGGAAACTGAAAGTTTCTCCTTTTCTTTCTTTCAACACGTCGGCTCGTTTCCTACCGAGGCAGGGTGGCCCAAAGGAAACGAAAGTTTCTCCTTTTACATTTAGTAATATATTCAGAAGGGGTTACTAGCCCCCTTGCTCCCAGCATTTTAGTCGCTTCTCACGACACATGGACTCAGTAAACGTATTCCCCTATACTCCTTACAATCTCTTTTATCCCCTTTCCTTATATAAAGGAACCATACATGCTCTCTGCTAATCCCTAGGTACCTTCCTTTTCATACATTTATTAAAAACAACAATACCAACCACTCCAACACTATATCCCCAATGCTTTTTAACATTTCTGTCATTATCCTGTCAGTTCAGTTTACACTCTCTTCATTCTACTAATGCCTCACAAATTACGAGAATGAAAGGGGCCAGTGCATGAAATTACTGCCTCCTTTGTATCGACATTTAAAAGTTCCTCAAAATATTCCGCCATCTACCCAATACTCGTAGCTCCCCATCTACTAACTCCCTACTCTGTTTTTAACTGACAATCCATTCGTTCCTAGGCCCTTTCTTACCTTGTTTATCTCTACTCCAAAATCTTTTCTTGCTTTTCAATTTCTTGACAGAGCCTCTCCCATTCTTTCATCTGCTCTTCTTTTGCACTTCCCTCTCATCCACCTCTCTTCACCTTTCTTTACTTCTCCATATTCTCAGCTCTTCTATTAACACTTCTGTTTTGTAAAACCTCCTCATAAGCTACCTTTGTCTTTTATCACACCTTTTACTTCATTCCACCACTACTCCTTTTCCTGCACCCACCCTCCTATAGCCACAAACTTATGCCCCACATTCTAATACTGCATTTTTTAAAACTATACCAACTCTCTTCAACCTTCCCACTCATAATTGCACTAGCCCACCTTCTGCCAATAGTTGCTTATATCTCACCCTAACTTCCTCCTCCCTTAGTTTATACACTTTTACCTCTCTCTACTTGCTGCTGCCATTTTCTTTTGTCCCATCTACCTTTACTCTAACTGTAGCTACAACTAAATAATGATCCGATATATCCAGTTGTCCCTCTATACATTCTGGAAGCCACTTCATCAACTCACCCAACAAACTACTTTAATTACGTGCTATATCATACCTTGTATACTTATTTATCCTCTTTTTCATAAAATATGTATTATTTATTACCAAACCTCTTTTCTACAGAAGCCAATTAACGGTTCTCCATTTACATTTACCCCTGGCATCCCAAATTTACCTAACACTCCTCCAAGAACATTTTTACCCACTTTAGCATTTAGATCCCCAACCACAATTACTCTCACTTGGTTCAAACTTCCCACACACTCATAACATTTCCCAAAATCTTTCTCTCTCTAGCACTTCTCTTCTCCAGGTACATAAATACTTCCTATAATTATAACTCTAATTTTTCACATCCAACCTTTATTTTACGCCACATAATCCTTTGAATTTTATACATTTATATTCCCTCTTATCTGCCATAACTGATTATTCACATTATTGCCAATTCTTCTTTAGCCTCTAACTCTATTTGAAACCCCTGATCAATCCCATTTATTTCTCCCCACTGAAACTCTCCTACCCCCTTCAGCTTTGTCTCACTTAAAGCCAGACATCCAGCTTCTCTTTTCATTCATAACACCTAACAATCATCTTTCTTATCATTCGACAACATCCACGCACATTCAACATCCCACTTTGACTGTTTTCTTCTTTTTTCTTTAGTAAATCTATACAGGAAAAGGGTTAATAGCCCATTGTTCCCGCATTTTAGTTGACTTTTACAACACGATGGCTTACGGAGGAAAGATTTTTATTCCACTTCCCCATGGATATGAAAGGAAAAGCAATAAGAACAAGAACTATTAAGATAAAATCAAAGAAACTCAGATGAGTGTATACATCCTGCGAGACGTGAGATGCCCGCCAGTTAAGCGTTGTTTACCATTGAGAGAACATTACCTAGCGCGCTCTTTCAAAAAATTCACAATACATTTGGTGTCTTTTTTGGGGGTTTAGTGACTGTCATTGGGAAAAAAGTCACCATGGGTCCAAAGAAGCTTCCCCAGTGGCACCTGTGGTAGTTCCCTGCAGGAGTGTAGCATTCTGCAGTGAAGCAGGCATGCAGGGAGTGTAGCATTCATGGGGAGTGTAGCATTCATGCAGGGAGGAGCATTCATGCGGGGGGTGAGCATTCATGGGGGGGGGCAGGCAGCGGGGGGTGTAGCATTGATGCAGGGAGTGAGCATTGATGCAGGGGGTTTTAGCATTCATAGGGGGTTTTGCATTCATGGGGAGTTTACATTTTGCAGGGAGTTTAGCATTCATGCAGGGAGTTTAGATTATGAGGGAGTTTAGCATTCATGCAGGGAGTGTAGCATTCATGGGGGAAAAAGCAGGCATGCGGGGGGTAGCAGGCAGGGGAGGGAGTGAGCAGGCATGCAGGGGTGTGGGAGCAGGCATGCGGGGGGGGGGGGGCATGCAGGGAGTGTAGCAGGGGATGCGGGGGGGTGGGGTCCCATGCAGGGGGAGCAACCCTGCAGGGGGTAGCATTCCCTAGGGAGTGAGCACCCTGCAGGGGGTGAGCATTCATGCAGGGAGTGAGCATTTTATGCAGGGGGTGTAGCATTCATGGGAAAGGGGTGTAGCATTTTGCAGGGAGTGTAGATTTTATGCAGGGGGGTGCATTTTATGTGGGGGGTGTAGCATTCATGCAGGGGGGAACCAGGATGAGGGAGGAGATTCATGAGGGACTGGCATTCATGGGGGAGTGCCCTGCAGTGAGTGTAGATTCCCTGCAGGGAGTGTAGCATTCAAAGAAAAGGCCAGTAACCCCAGAAAAGAACTGGACCCCTGTCGCCCCCAAAAATCCGTCCAGAGTGCTCTGTTTCTTGGGCCCCTTTTAAAATGTCCCTAAAATGGGACATGGTTTTTTTCACTGAACATGTTTCGGGTATGGGTTTTTTTTCAGCTTGCTCAGGGTGGTATTTTTCCACAAAACTTTTCAACTCATTCCACTTTTCCCCACGTCCCAAGCACTGAAGAAGGCAACTCCTTCACCCCCCTTCCTACTCCTCCTGTGAAGCAAGTTCCTCAACTGTGGTCTGATGCTGTTCCAGATGAAGCTCTTGCAGCTTGTCAGTGGTTAGCTCTTCCCCGTGGTCCTCCAACTCTTCCCATCCTCCCCTCGCCACAAAACCCGGGGGCTTCCTCAATGCCCCCAAACACTCCACAACAGGCAGAGGGCGGGGAGGGTCAGGGTCTTTCCCCCAAAACCCTTTAAAATCCCCCTGGGAACATTCTGGCCAAAGGGGTTGGTCCCCCCAAACAGAGTCAAAGTCCTGGAGGCCTTTCCCCCCCCCAAACCTTACCTATAAGGTTTTTGCAATGAAGGAAAAGTGAAAAAATTCCCCCAGAACTCTTTAGGGGGGAAATGAGTGTCCGAGGTCACTTCAAAGCACCTTTTAAACACTGCTTTGGTGTAGAGGTTTTGAAGGGAAAAGACCTGCTGGTCCATGGGGTGGATGAGAGGAGTGGTGTTAGGAGGCAAGAACTTCCGTTTAAAAATGAAGTCCCTAGACAATAGGTCTACGAAGTTTGGAGGATGAGAGGAGCATTGGGCCAGTAAAAGGAGGACTGGAGTGGCAAATTTTTTTTCCAGGAGGTATTTTTTCACACTGGGAAACACTTCATGGACCCACTCTGAAAATTTGCCTGGGCTCCAAGCCCTTTTAAAAGCCCACAACACACAATTTATTCTTGATGACTGTTTTTTTGAAACACTGGGGTTTTCTGAGTGATACACCAAAAAGGGTTCACTTTAAAATCCCCACTAAGGGGTTTTTACAGAACAAAAAAAAAAAAGTTAGCCTGTCTTTCAAAAGGGGGGTGTCCTGGCAGTGCCTTTTTTTCCCCGTGATGTAGGTCCTTTTTGGGGATTTTTTTCCCAAAAAAAGGCCTTTTTTTCCAATTTCACTTGTTGGGGTTAAATTTTTTAGTGTCTATTTATCCTTTTAAAATTTCCACTATCAGTACTTAAAGGCATTTTTTTTATGAGATTGTCATGCAACTGCCTTGCCTTTTTACAAATGAGCAAATTCAAAAAATTATCACCTGCTATCTTTTTTTGATCCACACCAGCAACAACTTCCCCTCCCACTGTTTGGGATCTATTTTTGGTTAACATGTCAACATTTTTTGCAACATTGGTTTTTGTTTTTTTTTCTCTTCGCCAGGATAGAAGTGATTATTGATTTGCTTTTGCCAAACATCTTGGCAAGCTCCACAAGTTGCACACCACTATTTTTTGTATTATTTTTTTTACTTCATGGTGTTTTCACTTTCTTTCCCAAAAGGGGTGCCACTAGGAAGTTTTTTGGGGGGCCCATGGCAAAATCCAGTCGCATTTAAAACAAGCACCAAAAACAATGAATTAATTGGGGAAATTTTTTTGGGAGAGAAAGTGGGGTAATGTTCACTCAAAGATAAACAAAGCCAGACGGACCCCGACGCCTGGCGGGGGGCGAGGCGGGCAGAAAGGTCTGGCCCGGGCACGAAACAGGGGGCAAATCCAAAACCGGACAAAATTTTGCATAAAAATGGTTCTAAACTTGAAAAGTACTATACAGTGGCCCCCCGATTTTTGTAAAAACTTACTCCTGAAGTCTGCTCATGAAAACCCGACGAAACCCCCTTAAAGGGAAAAATTTCACGGGGGTTAGTTTTTTTCAGCCCCCCAAAAATACACTTCCACAAGAACTTAAAAAAATTATACTTACATAATTGCACGTTTTCCGGGTATTCTTTAACCGGGGGTCCACTGTACTCAGGGCGTACAAAACTCAAGGTTCCACTGTATTATCGGCAACACTTCGCAAGTGGAGGATTTGGTTCCCATCAGGTGAGCATCCAGCTCCAACTTCACTGTCTTATATCTCGGTAAGTACTGATCCAAAAAAATTTTTTGGTCCTTTTTTAAAGAAAATTCCCCTTTTTAAATTTTAAAAAAAAAAAAATCAAAATATTCAGAGTGCTCAGTAAAAAATGTAGATCCCCCGTTTGGACAGTTTAGGGTCAACTGTGGCATGTCATGCATTTTTAATTCTTGTGTGGGGGGGGGTTTTTTTAACAAAACATCAAAAAAATTTCCCTTAAGTTTGAAGGAGCCTTTTTCAAGCAGAACTAAAGTAAAAATGAAATTAAAAGAAAATTTACAATTTTAGGGTGTAATTTGGCTGGAAAATGACCATTGTCACAGCAGTGGAAATAAAGTCGTATCAGTATGCATGTTTTCCAATTTATTGATGCTGAATTTTGTTTTTTTGGGTACTGTATTTATATTTTTAATACTTAGCACTATGTACATTTTATTTTTTATAAAAATTAGATGCTTTTCAAGGTGTTTTAATGATATGATACACAATAACACACAATCTCAAAATTTTTAAAAGAAAATAAAGTTTAGTGTTAAATAATTTTGGGATATGTACACAAGAGACCCACATTCAATTTTTTTTTGCCATTTCTTTTTTTTACTATTTTTATCTTGTACATAATTATTTACTTTTGCTTTTAAAATATTGTCTAACCCACAGCCCTGCTAAATTAAGTGAATGTGAAGCACGGCCACTCTTTTTACTATACCAGATTTTGGAAGCAGCCAGAGAAAACATGACAGAGGACTTCACCTTGGGGACTTCACCCTTTAAATCATCTTTTCATTGATGACTCCTCTACCCCAGCTTACTGCCAAGCATTCCTGGGTAACTTGATTCAACCAGGGCCCCCCCCTCCCTTTCACATACCCAGAGAGAAAGAAGAGAAGGAAGCTATAGAGGAGACTGACTTGGGAGAAGGAAATTTAACTGGGTGTCATTGATGGACAGGATACGGTTTAGAAAGCCTGAGTTTGGGGCGTATTTCAGAAAGTCAAGATTTGGACTCGGGAAAAAAATTATGCTACTCAGTGCCAAAAAAGTTAAAACAGTGTTATTTGCCAGTCCATTAACTATGACAAAAATACTTAGTAGTGATAATTTTTCCAATGAATAATGATGCTAATGTGGAAACTAAAAATCAAATTGTTAATCAGTTAGAGAGAAGGTTGCCTTCCTTTCAGAAACTGCTGTCTAGCAAGAGGCCTTTGATATCTTAAAGAGGTAAGCTGTCATATTAACTTTCTTGTTCCAATTATTTGTGGTAGTCCCTTGAGTTAAAATAATTTTGAGTTACAATTTACCCTCATAAAGGGAAATTTTAAATTTTTGGAGTTGCAATAAAAATTTGAGAAAATATGTGCATATGATGGTAGATACATTAGGTGGGGCCTCAATCCAGAGACAAGAGTGAGAGTGAGGGAGGGTGGAAGGAAGGCGGGAGGGAGGAAAACTGTATGTGTACCAGATGTAGGCAATGGGTAAATGAATAAGAGTGTATATATTAAGTATATAATTCTTTATCAGCCCTCCCTGCCCCGTCTCCCCAAACCCCTTTCTGCCCTGCCTGCTCGGGGCCTGTCCTGTCCTGCCTGTTTTGTCCTGTCCTCCCCACTCTGTCCTCCCCTCCCTTGTTTTGGCCGGGTCCTGCCTTGCTTGCTCTGGCCTGTTTTCCCCCCGCCTCATGTTCAAATTTTCAGTCAAAATGCTTTGATACAACCCATAAAAAATTTCCCCAAAGCACTTATACACGTCCGGGGTATACTGATGATGATCTTTGGGGATTGCCTTCCTCACTATTTTAATGTCGGCATATATTTTTTATGTTAATGGATAACTAGAGCATTCATCCCTCATTTGACATTTGTCCTGCTTTCAATTGAGAAAACCACTAAAAATCTGTGTCTCACCCATTGATTCATTGCCAAATACTTGCTGAACCATTTTGCGAGTTTCATGGGTTTTTACCAAGCTTAAGACAGAATTTCACACAAAAAAACACTCACACAGTCACACTGTTCTTGCAATTATTCCATTCTGTTACAAAAAAATTGCAACAACTCACTGACATGACAAAAATGCCCATCTGACCTCAGAGAAAAAACCAATCACACTGAAACTCACCATGCTACCACAAAAGAGTGTACTGCACAGCATGATCTCCCCATCACCATATTTCACCCAAGAAGTGTAAAAGATTTGAGTCCAAGAGCTTTTTGATAGCCCCTTTAATGTATTTATTTAACAGTATTCATTGTCTCATATTACAGATGGAGGGGCAAAGTACTAAGATGCAGAACTGGAAGTACTGCTTGTGTTCATTGGTACAACTAACACAACTTTGGGTATGAAATATCTTCAGTCTTCATTGATGCAACCTACATCTCTGACTATTTTCCCCAATTTTCCTATAATTTCGTTCATCTTTCTTTTCCAGCAAACCGGCCATATCCCACTGAGGCAGGGGGAAAAGAAAAAAAACAAAAGTTTTCTTTAACTTGAGTAATATATACAGGAAAAGGGGTTCCCAGCCCCTTCTCCCGGATTTTAGTCCCCTTTCTTATGACACGCATGGTTTACGGAGGAAGAATTCTTTTCCATTTCCCCCATTGAGATAAGAGGAAATAAACAAGAACAAGAACTAGAAAGAAAATAGAAAAAAACCCAGGGGGGTGTCTATATATATACAGTGGCCCTTTTCGGCCACCCCCAAACCCCGAAAAATTATGAAATTGTTTTTCATAAGTGTATTTGTAAGTGTTTTTTGGGGGGTCTGAAATGATAATCTAATGTACATTTGTCCTTAGGGGAAAACAAATTGTTCGGTAACGGCACCCGGGCATTCTGGAAAAAATTTTTCAACGAAACCGAGGGTCCACTACTATATATGCTTGTACATTTTGCAGGGGACCTAATTGTAAGTAGAAGTAGCAAGACGTACCTGAAATCTTGCAAGTTTATGAGACAGAAAAAAAAACACCAGCAATCTTACCATCATGTAAAAAAATTACAGGCTTCCATTTTATATTCATTTCAGGGCGGTAGTACTCCCGGGGGGTTTCTGCCCACCAACCTACTACCTATGAATTTTGTTTGTTCTTTGTATGTTTACTCGCATTATTCAAATTCATTTTTCTTTCCCTCGAACTCCCTATTATTTGTACATGTACCTACAGTGGGGATTGCCTTTATTCAGATGAAAGTTTTTATCCAAAAAATTTGCACTACTTTTCACATAAATCAAAAACCCGTTTTTTTCCCCTTCCTCAGGAACGGAGTTTTGCCGGGGTTTAAGACCTTTCCATGAATATAATAATACCCTAATATTTGTATGCATGTTCCATTTTTATTTGTGCTTTTTATTCCATCATTGACAAATTTGGGTATTCTTGACTGCATAATGATTCACTTTGATCTTCACACACACTAATTTGAAAGTCTGGGTAATCAGATGCACCTTATTAAAAATTAGGTATCCCCCTATTGTTATTTTATTTTTCACCTTTGTGTTATATTGTTGTCATAGCTTCATTTTTGGATTTTCTTTAGAATGCTGTCTCAATGGCCATTTTCCCAAAAAAGGCTAGATGAAACAAAATTGCACACACTATCGCTTTTTCTCTCAAGCTCCTTTTTCCAAAAAGGGATAGACATCACTTTTTATTAACTGCAACATCCCACTTCAATTTTTCTTTTTAGTAAGTTATATGGGAAAAGGGGTTACTAGCCTAGGGTTGTAAAAGAAGTAAATGCTAGGGGGTTGGGGAGGGGAAGTGGGATTAAATTATGGGGAATCAAGTACAAAATGGGAGTTGACACAGTTACTTTTTTTGATGATACAGTGCTTATGAGAGATTCTAAAGAAAAAACCAAAAAGGGTTTGTGGACGAGTTTGGGAGGGTAAAGGTAGAAAGTGAATAATGATAAGAGTAAGGTGATGAGGGTGTCAAACGATTTAGATAAAGAAAATTGGATATCACATTGGAGAGAGGAGTATGGAAGAAGTGAATGTTTTCAGATATTTGGGGAGTTGACTTGTGGGAAAGAGGGGTTTTATGAAGGATGGGGGAACCATAAAATTGATGGGAAAAAAAAAGGGGGAGTGGTGCATTGAGGTGTCTGGGAGACAAAAACGTTATCTATGGAGGAAAGAAGGGAATGTATAAAAGTACAGTGGACCCCGAGTAACGAGCCCCCCGGGAACACAGTTATGAAAGGGAAAATATTGTAAGTTTTTTGGTAAGTGTTTTTTTGGGGGTCTGAAATGGACCAACCTACTTGACATTTTTTTTAAGGAGTAAATTATTGGTAATGGCACTTGAGCAGGTTTTGGAATAAATTTTTGCTCGTTACTGGGGGGTCCACTGTATAGTGGTACCAACACTTTTAAAGGGGGGGAAGTTTTTGGGTTGTAATTGCTGACGGGAGGCGGCGGGAGGGTGGAGATGTCCGGGTCTAAGGGCAATGTGGGTGTAAATATTATGCAAAAAAAATTGGGAGTGTGGATTAGGAGGAGGTGTTAAGAGTTACAAAACTATTATTCAGGGGGCCCAAGAGGGGTTATTGACAGGGTTTTCATTTAGAGAGGATGGAGAAAATAGAATGACCTGGAGTTTATTTTGGAGAGGGTTTCGGGGTAAAGCCCCACCCTCGGTCTGAGAGCAGGCCTCATGGTGGATCAGGGTCTGATCAACCAGGCTGTTACTGCGGGGCACATGCAGACTGACATACGAACCACAGCCTGGTTGGTCAGGTACTGATTTTAGGTGCCTGCCCAGTGCCTTTTTGGAAGACAGCCGGGGGTCTATTGGAATCCCCTTATGTATGCGGGGAGGCAGTTGAAAAGTCTTGGGCCCGGGACACTTATTGTGTTGACCCCTCAATGTACTCGTGGCCCCCCTTGCCATCGGGAAATGTTGCATCTCCGGGCCAAGTTTTTTGCTTTCAGGGGGGAGTGATTTTATGTACGGGTTTTGGGAAACCAATCCCTCCAGGACCTTCCAAGTGTATATTATCATGTATCTCTCTCGCCTTTGGAGGGTGTATAAATCGTGGGAGGGGGGGGGTAGGGATCATCCTGGAAAGGATGGAGGGAGGGGGTAAAAGAGGTTTTGTGTAAAAGGTGCCTGGACATGCTGCAGACATGTGTGTATGTGTTAGATAGGAGGAATGGAGACAAATGGTTTTTTTGGGACCTGATGAGCTTTTGGGAGTGTGAGCAGGGTATTTTTTTGTGAAGGGATTCAGGGAAACCCGGGGTTAGCCAGACTTGAGTCCTGGAGGTGGGAAGTAATATGCCTACATTTTAAAAGGATTTGGGATATTTTTTTTGGGGAGGACATCTAAACTGTCATATCAGTAAAAAAGTGCTAATTTGGGGACTTATTTTACAAAATTTTATCAAAATTTTATCATAGGCATGTATGTAAACAAAAAAATGAAAAAGTATATAGGGTTTGCTACTATCCACGGTTTCAGGTATCCATGATAGGTTTTGGGAACGTATTCCCGTGGAAAATGGGGACTACTGTAAAAAAAGGCCCAAAATCGAACTCTTTGCTGGAAATCTCCAGAACCACTGTCTAAACCATCACTTTCAAAACTACCCTTTAAAAAACCTTTCTCCCTACCATATCCCAACATCAGCTAAATTGTGAAACCTAATATATTTTTCTCAATGTCATGAAAAATATGTAAAAAAAAATTTTTTTTAGTACAGGGACCCCCGCCCAAAATTCTTTCCAGAATGCTGCTCAATGCCATTACCAACGAATTTACTTCCTTAAGAAATAATGTCACGTAGGTTAGCCCCCTTTTAGACCCCCCAAAAAAACACTTGCAAAAGCACTTACGAAAATACACTTACATAAAAAGTTGAGTTTTGGGGATGACCGAAAAACCCAGGGACCACTGTACATCTGTAATCCTGCAAACATTAAAGCATTGATTTTTATTATTATTATTAACACATTGGCCGATTCCCACCAAGGAGGGGGGCCCAAAAAAAAAAAACTTTTTAACATTCACTCCCCCCCCTGTCTTGCCAGAGGGGGGTTTACACTACAGTTATAAAACTGCACTTCCCATCTCCAGGACTCAAGTCCGGCCTGCCGGTTTCCCTGAATCCCTTCATAAATGTTACTTTTCTCACACCCAACAGCACATCAAGTTTAAAAAAACCCCCTTTTCTCCATTCACTCCTATCAAATACGTCACACATGCTTGCTGGAAGTCCAAGTCCCTTGCACACTATGATTGTGTTCACTATGTTAAATGCTAGAATCCCTTCCCCATAATCATAATCGAACCTGTAATTCCAAAAATTGCTTTGATAAGAACCCTAAAGATGAACTAATAGGATATTCAATTCTCTTGTATTCATTGTAATCCCCCCAAATTTTTACTTACACTCACCTGAGAGAATGTATGTATAAAATTACTCAAATTGTCATTGACTTATTAATCTTAAGTTAGTCTTAAGTGTGCCCGAAATGCTCGGGATATTAAAGGGGGGACATCAGGGTTCCCCCCGCCCCCAATATATTTTTCCCCATATTTTACCCTTTCCAAAAATTATTTTTGATTTTTTTTTTGTTTTTAGGAAAATCTAGGATCTTTTCCCTTTAAATTTATGGTATAATTTAAAAACCCTTTTAGGACAATTGTGTTGCAGAGGTCTGAGCTTTGCTCAGTTATACCATGAATTAAGGAAAGATCCTAGGGCTTCACCCTATGAAAGCAGACAAGGCAAATGCGATAGTAATTAGGGACATGGTAGATTATAGGGAAAAATAAACATGATATTGGGGAGATATTAGGGGTTTTCTGCATGCACACCTAAATTTTACATTTATACAAACATTGTATCATGCTAAAATAAAGTATGTATTTTTCTTTTTTTTTAAATAGAATCTAGTTGATGGTTAAAATGTACTTTTTTTTACTGTCTCTATGATGTGTATTTTTTTTCATTTAATTAGTGCTTCATAACATGAACTTTTGTTACACATTTCCCTTTCCCCGGTTGGACACCAGATAAAAAACTCTTGATTACCTACTATCCCCAAATTTTGGGGGTGGGAAATTTTTTCCCCACCATCACCCTACTGTACCTTGGGTGGGATTTTCTCCAGAAAAGGGGGATGGGGATCTTCCCAAAAACTAAATTTCGCCTAAATAAAGGTGACCAACAATTGGACCAAAATGATGGCAGTTGGGTCAGGGAAAAAATAAAAAGCAGTGTTTTTTTGGGGTAGTTTGTCTGTCCGTATTCAAAGAGTGTATATTTCTTTTGTAAAAGGGGGAAAGAGGACATAGGGAGTGAAAAAAAGGAAATCAACATCTTAAGTATATGTACTAAAAAAAATGTAGGGTATAAATTTTTTAAAAAAATTTAATGGTTAGACAGAAATTAGAAATACAGACTAAAAAGGAAGCCGTATGAATGGTGGGTTTATGTAGACCAAGAAGGGGGTTTTTTTTGCATTTGGGATTTAGAAAAGGAAAAAGGGGAACCCTGGTTTTTTTACTTAATCCTTTCCCGAAGGTCGGTCTAAACCCCAAAAAAGGGAAACAGAAGTAATTTTCCCCCAAAAAAGAAATATAATGTAAACCCAAATTTTAATCCTTTCAGGAAAACCAAAAAGTATTAACAAAATGTATTTTATAGAGAATAACTATAGTTTTAACAGAAAACAATGAGAAAAAAAAGGGACTAATGAAATGGATAAAGGGAACATTTAAATCATTTTTAAATTTATTGAAGAGTCTTGTTCTTTGGAAGACAACGGGGGGGGAGAGGGAGGAGAGTTTATTTTTTGGGAGAAGGACAAAATATTTGAATATGCGCAAATTTCAACTCTACGGCTTATTTATCTATCACAATGGATTATTACGAAATTTTTTGGATGAATGCGCAGAGTAATGTTTACTAACGAGTAACAAAGGCAGACTGAGTCACAAACATAAAAACGGACGCGTTTTGATACGTATGATTTCTGGGGGGAGATACAAAATCCAAACCAAAATTTTGCCCAAAAAGTTGTCAAATTTTAAACGTAAATATTCAGTCGATGAAATTAAGTTCCACTGTATGAAAAGGGGTGGATTTAAAAAAATACTAGTAGGATTGCAGAGGATGAAGGAGGTTTTAGGAAAGGTAGGGATGTAGACCAAGATTCACATTAAGGGATATACAGTGGACCCCCAGAAATCGAACATTCCTAATTCCAGAATGCTGTTCAAGGCTGTTACCAAACGAATTTTTTCCCCCATAAGGAATGATGTAAATTAGATTAGTCCATTTCAGCCCCCCAAAATACACCTAAAAAGAGCACTTACAATAATAAACTTACATAATAGGTGAGTTGGGAGTGTTCGACTCCGAGGGTCCACTGTAAAAAACTTACTTTAAGCAAAAAAGGAACAATAATTAAAAAATGAACTTTTTTTTTGCAATTTTTGGATTTACAAATAAGATATGATAACTTGGATAGGGAAGCAAATTAAAATGTAGAAAAAAATATGGAACTGTTGGCAGGTTACTAAAAGTAGGATATGCTTCTCTGACTATTTTTTATTAAACAACTTTAAAAATAGCTTTAACCATTATAAAATGTATATGGTTTTAAACATTGAAAAAAAAAAAAAAAAACTGTTTTTTGCTGGAATGGCAACAGGTTGTCGAAAAGGGGTCATTTTTCCAAAATTTCAACTCTGGGAAGTCATTTTGGTTTTTTAAACCAATTTTTTATTTTTTTTAAAACCCTTTTTCTACCCAAAGAATAAGCACCTTAACCCTTTCAGGGTTTGGAAACCCAGATCTGAAATTTGCTATCAGGGTCAGAGGGAAATTAAAAAAAAAAAAAAGATTTTTTTCATGAAATGATAGAGAATCTTTTCCAAATGTAATAAACAAAATGGCAAAAATGGATTACAATATCACAAAGTTAGTGGTCCTTTTTCAATATTTACATCGACCATATCGCCCACTTTGAGCCCTGTTTTTTGGGCCCAAATTTCCCTTCTTCCGGTCAACCAACCTAGCTGTTTCATTAGTACAGTCAACCCCCCGGGGTTAGCGGCCGGGGTCCCCAAATCTTTTTCGACAGGTTTTTTAATGAAAATTTTTGGGCCCGAAAATTTGGGAAAACCGCTCGGAGTTTGGGGGTCCCCCGGGCGG
Organism: Cherax destructor; assembly: GCA_009830355.1. NCBI lineage: Eukaryota > Metazoa > Arthropoda > Malacostraca > Decapoda > Parastacidae > Cherax > Cherax destructor. Next base: position 33,965 of record WNWK01011544.1, read on the forward strand.
GGTACCGGGGCCTTCCCCGCTGGGGGCCAGGCACCAGTGTGCCATTGTTTACAAGCGGCAAACCACCACCCCGCACCACCCTAATTAACCAGTATATTGTCATTATTCCACTGTTTTTAGTGCTTGCAACTGCTTAACCACCGGGGGGCCCCCCAAGAAAGCTCCATGCCAGCCCTGTGGTAAAGAAAGGAAAATACAGAATTGAAAAAGGGAGATCATTGCAAAATATGAAAGTGGAGGTTTATAAATTGAGCGGGCCCAATTTCTATGGCAAATCCCATTCAACCATCTGTTCCATTATGGCCAAGAGAAAGGAAATCAAGGATGCTGTTGTTGCAAAAGGTGGGATGGTCAAAAACAGAGATCTAAAGGGGGGGGAAAAAAATGGAAACTTTGTTGTTGTTGTGGATCAACAAGAAAAAATTAGGGAGATAGTGTTTCGGGGCGATAATATAAAAAAAAGCAAGGCAGTTGCATGATGATCTCAAGAAAATGCCTGCAACGAGTGCTGAAGTGAATAAATTTTTAAAGCCAGCAAAGGCTGGTTTGACAGTTTTAAAGAAGCGAAGTGGCATACATAGTGTTGTGAGGAAAGGTGAGGCAGCCATTTTTGAAAAAAATGTAAAAAAATTACGTGAATGAATTCATAGGGTATAGAGGCTGAACAATTCCAACCCAACAAGTGTTCAATTGTGAGAAACAGGTCTTTTTTGGGAAGAAAATGCCCAACGGGGACCTTCATTACACGGGGAAAAAGGGATCCCGGGACAAAAGCCATAAAAAACAGGCTAACTGTGATGTTGTGTGCCAATGCCAGTGGTATTGTAAAGTGAAGCCATTAGTGGTGTATCATTCTGAAAACCCCCGAGTGTTTAAGGGGATGGGGTGTTCCAAGTTAATTTGTTTTAATGTAAGTCTAACAATAAGGCATGGGTCACTGGGAAATTTTCCCTTGATTGGTTCAAAAGGGTTTTTGGGCCCCCAGTGTGAAGAAATATCTCGAGGAAAATTTTGCCATTTAAATGCCTCCTGATAATGGACAATGCTCCTGGTCACCCCTCGATTTTTGGGGCAGAGGAAATTGTGAAACTGTAAGTTCATAAAATTTTTCCCCCAAAAATACCACCCTCTCCCCAGCCCATGGACCAGCAGGGTCATTTCCAATTTTAAAAAACTTTTACACCAAAGCAATGTTTCAAAATTTTTTTTGATGTGACCACAGACATGAATATGACCCTAAAATTTTTGGGGAAAAGATCATTTTTATCCTGATTGTGTAAAGCTTATAGGTGGGGGTTTGGGAGGGAGTGACTAGGGGGACTTTAACTCTCTTGAGAAAATTGTCCAGACTGTGTCCTAGTTTTTGAAGGTTTTGGGGCTGAGCCTGAACCCTGAGCCTGAGCCTGTTGTGCAAAAAAGGGGAACTGGGCAAGTCCATGGGGTTGTATTTTTGGAAGGATGTGGAACAGGGTGGGGGGAACAGGAAGAGCAAAACCCCCGAAACCCCTAAAGGAGCTTAAACACCCCAAAAAACCGCAGTTCGGGAAAAATGGTCCAGAGGTGGAAGGGGGAACCCCAGATGGAAAAAGGGTGCCTTTTTCCCCAAAAATTAAGGAGATTTGTGAATGGACTAAATTAAACATTTATGTTGATTATCACCCAACCCAAGCTGTTGCAGGCTGTGAGGGTGTTTAATGACCATGTCTTGTCACAATTTAAGGACATTTTAAAGAACCGCCAGAACAGAGCTCCCTGGACAGTTTTTTGGGTTGAGGGGGCCCCCAAAAGTGACTCTCAAGCTGGTCCTAGTGGCATTAAAAAAAAAAAGGGCCCGTAACCCCAAACCCCCTTGGTACCTGCAGTTTTAAAGGAAAGGGGGTTCCTTCCAAACACTAGCATACTACCCATCTTCCCTCCTCCCGCCCTTCCCCCCATCAACAACTCTTCAATAAATGTAAGTGACAGTTATTGACCATTATTTTTTAATTTTTTAAAAATTGTGTATAATTTAATGTCAAAAAATTCAAAAAAAATTTTATTTTTTAAAAATTTTGGGTGTCTGGAACGGATTAATTTTTTTTCCCTTATTTTTATGGCAAAATAGAATCAGAGTTCGACCAAACCGTGGGGGGACGGGCCTTTTGGAACGGATTACCCATGAAAAAACCCGGGGGGCCACTTATTCCCCTTTTGTTCTGTCGATTGAGTACAAGAAACCGCCTATTTACCTATTTCAACTACCAAATAAAGGATCAGAAATCAGTAATTTGGCCAATTTCAAAAAATTCAAAGACTGCCACTTTCAAAAAAGGGGGCCCAGTAAAAAATTTTAAACATTCCCGAACTAAAAAAACATTTCCCCTGTTCATTAGGCAGGGCCTCAGGCCTCTAGTACTATATTACGCTTGTTTTCCAGGTTGAATTTTTTTTTACACAAAAAAAAAAAATTTATTTACTGTTATAATTTTTATAAACAATGTCAGCACATTTTGGGAAATTGTATTAGACCAGTCATTTGGATGGGATTTAACAAGTGACGTAATTTGTGTACCCGGAATATCAGCAAAATCAAACATTTCCGCTACTTTTAGCTAAATTCAAGTTTCTTTCAGTCCTGAAACCAGTCAGAATCATCTTTATTTTTGTAATATGTCATCATTCTATTAAATGAGACCAAGAAAAAGAGAATACAAAGAAAAACCATGTGAAAATACTACACAACAAAGTTGCTGTTTTTAAAACCAAAAAAAATTTCGCAGTGTTTTCCCATTTGCACTTGGGGGCCTGGGGTTTTTTTTTTGGTGCACACTTACCGCATAAACCCATTTTTCCCATTATCTACCCAAAATTCCCCACAGCTTATCTGAGTGAGCTGAGCTCACTGAAAAAATACCCCAAACCTGGCTTCAAAGCCATAGAACAATGGGACCAAACCGAAAGGGTTGGAGAAATTAATTTTTTTAAATTTTTTTTAAATTCTGCCATGCCACCAGCAGTTTTGTTTTTTTTTGTCTGCGATGGTTTAAGGGTTTAAATAATGAAACTACTAAACTGTGAGGTTGTCAGTTCATGTAGGGGGTTTTGAATAAGATGATTATTTTTATGTGATTAAATTTTCTTTGTATAACTGCAATTTAAATTTTTTTTTTAATGTATGTTTATAAAGGTTTTGGGAAAAAAAAAATACCTTGGGACTTTAAAAAAGGGGTTTTGGGGTACAAGGGTTTTGGGGGGACGTCTAAACTGTGATTAAAGCCCTGCAAAGACAGTGATTATGTAAGGGGTGATGGTAAAAGTGTTGAATGATGATGAAAGTTTTTTCTTTTTTTTGGGTCACCCTGCCTCAGTGGGGGGCCGCATGTTAAAAAAAAAAAATTTACATGTGGATTACAGTACAGTTTAAAAGAATAACATTTTTAATTTTTAACCTCAGGTTGCACATCATGTAACAGAAGTATTCAGTGAGATTACCTACCATGTATACAAAGCCCTGTAACCCAAAAACTTTGACTAAGTATGTACGCCCGCAGTGGGTACCAGAACATTACCCTGCTACAATTAACGGCTTTATCTCTGGATTTCCCGATGAGTGTATACCTGAGTTCTACCATTTTATCCTTTTTTTAAAGGGTTTTGGGAAAATAATTAAAAAAGATTTTTTTTCATTTACAAGCACTTAGTGGAGTTCAGAATTTGATAGATTTATACATTTGTTTTCACTGGCTAGTACTTTTTTTTTTAAAATAATTTTTTAAAGGTTTTTTTGAGCTACCATCGAACTGTCCTTGAGGGGGCAAGTCCCCAAACTTTTACATCACGGGAAGATCTTAACTTTGGACACAAGTATGATATTAACTTTCTTATTCATCATTATTTTGACTTGTAATTAAATAATCTTTCCTACAACTAGAAGAACATTGTAATTATTTTAGCTTAAACGTTTTTGGCATTCTAAATCTTATTTAATACTGTGCCTCACCCATTTATTAAAAAAATAAATAACCATTTGTAATAAACGACTGTTTGGGATACTAAGTAAAATATCAGATTTTCAATATTTATTATTTATATTTTTATTAATATAAAAACATATAATCTGAAAAAAAACAATCTTATAATTTGTGAAAAACATTTATATACAAAAAAATCATAGTACAAGGTAAAAAAAGTCAAAGTAAAATCATATACTTAGTGCTGGTGTCAAGTTTTGCCATCTCAAGTGTCACGCAGGACACTACCACACCTTGTCATGATCCCCTTTCCACCGTGTCCTCAGACACCCTTATCTCTGTCTTATGGCACACCTGTACCATAAAGACACCTTCACTGTGTCACAACACCCGGCCACATGGATGCCCCCTATCATGAACTCAATCTCTATAAAGCCTTTTCACCGCGATGGACACACCCCAAATACAGACTAACCGTGTGTCCACCTCAAACCCTCTGACTACACCACTAAATACCTGACACCCATCTTAGTGTCACACAAGACACCACATCTTAACAGTGTCACACAAGACACCACATCTTAACAGTGTCACACAAGACACCACATCTTAAAAGTGTCACACAAGACACCACATCTTAACAGTGTCACACAAGACACCAATCTTTAAAAGTGTCACACAAGACACCACATCTTTAAAAGTGTCACACAAGACACCACATCTTAACAGTGTCAACAAAACACAAGGACAAAATTTTAGGACAATTCACAGGACATAGTCCAGGAACACATGGTATTGGGGAAAAAGCCAGTAGATAGTCTAAGGCCGCATCAGCACAAAGAGTCAATCTCCAGGTCTGTCTGTTAAACTCCCAAGGTATATCAGGGAGCTGGTGAATTCTCCTATTCCTCATTTACATAAATGACCTACCGAATGCATCACAACTACTCAAACCCTTTTTTTTTGAGATAACAACATATGTCTTCTCACCCCCCCATGTACTAGCCAAAAGTTAATGCCAAAACAGAAAATATCAACATGGGTGATGACAAATGTTACTCTCAATCGGGCAAGACCTACTACATTCATTTGGGGAAAAAAAGCTGCAAATGTTCCCAAATTGCTAAATGGTTCACCCATCACAAGGCTCACAGAGGAAAAACCCGGGGAAACCACCTTGACAGTAGTCTTAAAATTCCCAAAAACACATACAACAAATTTCCAAGAAAATCTCAAAGGGCAGTAGGTATATTATCTAAGAACCATTATGTGCCCCCAACCAGCTCTCATTGCACTATATCATTCTTTATCTCCCCTTTTTTCTCACCTAGGGAAACTGTGCAGGGGGGCCCCAAAAAATTAATCACCTTAGACCACTCAACCCAGCAAAAGGTGCAGTCAGGATGATGAAAATTCCCCCCTCTAGACAGCATACTCCACCATATTCAGAACCTTAAAATACTCACCATAAAAATATTATACCTATTCATGTGCCTTCCATAATAAAACCTAATTAATATCAACCCTCGCTCAGAATTTTCAAAAATTAATAGGTCCCACGAACATGAAAAAGACACAGATCACTATTTGAATGAGTCCATACTAACCAATGTAAAAAAATGCACATAAAAGGGCCCCGAATCTGGAATTCATTACCAGTAAATATCAAGTTAACCTTGTCGGAAAATAATTCCCCAAAACTCTTCTCAAAACTCACCTACTCCCCCTATATAAATACCATACTGTAACAAACTTCCAAACCCAATATTATTTTACTTAAGATGATCTCAATTTGATATGTTCATCCTCCTTAACACTTGTTGCACTTTCATATCATCATATTGTCATTTAAAATCTTATAGTATCATCATTTTTTTAATTTTAAATAAAATATATATCTAGAAGAAACTCTAAAAAAAAAATTTCTAGTATTGTTATTATACTAGTATAGCATCAACATACTGTAACTTGAAATAAATTATACAACTAGATTAAACTCAACCAATTTCTCTTGTATTGTCTTTTAATAGTATGTATAACCATATTATAATTTAAATAATACAGAACTAGAATAAACTCAATCAATTTCTTTAGCATTAAGTACTTAGTGAATAAGTCTCTAGAATAAACTGCCCCTAATGCCATGGCATGCCAGTGGCTCTCCTTGCATTACAGTTTTATAATTGTAACTACCAATAACATTGTACACTTGTAACATGCATAGAAATAAAAATTATTATTATTATTATTATTATTATTATTATTATTATGTATATGGGAGAGTCTCGTTAGCACTGTCAGTCTAGCCGGCTCGGCAGTCAAACATCAGGTCTGATGACGTAACCCCTTGACTGCTGACCGGTAAGGTAACTACCTAACTCCCATTGTTAGGTAGGAGGCCGTAACACCATTCAATCGTACACCAAACTTACATATTTATTCTTCTTTCCAATTAAATTCTCAGATTTTAAATAATGCAAAAATTCGAGGAATGTGCATGATATGGGTCTTCTCTACTGTAGGATCAAAGCTAGCAAGTAAAATTCCTGGCTCAAATACCCAGCCGAAAGACTACCTCGCTGGCAACTACCCAGAAACTATATACGTACAGTGGACCCCTGAGTATCGGCCGGCCTGAGTATCAGCCGACTCGAGTTTCCGTCACTTTTTTCGGCCCAATTTATCCCCGACTATCGGCCGTTTCCCTGAGTATCGGCCCGCGTACCAAACCTGTCCGCCTTCCTGCGCTTGCGTGCCTCCCCGAGGCGTCGTGAGCCAAGTCCAGCTTTGTTTACCATTGAGTGAACATTACCCAGTGCGCTCATTCAAACATTTCACAATAATTTTATTGTGTTTATTGATTGTCACTGTGAAATAAGTCACCATGGGTCCAAAGAAGCTTCCTAGGATGTACAACAAAAACAAATCTACTATCACCTCTATCCTGGCAAAGAGAAAAGAAATCAAGGAAGCTAATGTTCGAAAGCTGTTGATATGTTAATGAAAATAGATTACAAACAGTGGATGAGGAGAAGTTTTTGATGGTGTGGATCAACAAAAAACAGATAGCGGGTGATAGTGTTTCCATGGCGATAATTTGTGAAAAGGCAAGGCAGTTGCACGAGATCTTGTCAAGAAAATGCCTGGAACCAGTGCTGCTGTGAGTGATTTTAAGGCCAGCAAAGGCTGGTTTGACAGATTTAGGAAACAGTGGTATACACAGTGTTGTAAGGCATGGTGAGGCAGCCAGTTCAGACAAACATGCTGCTGAAAAGTTTGTGAGTGAATTTAAGGGGTTTGTAGACACTGAAAATTCAACCCCAACAAGTGATGAAAAAATGCCAGAAAATGCCAAGAGGACCTACATTACTCAAGGAGCACTGCCAGGAACAACCTATGAAAGACAGGCTAACTCTCATGTTGTGTAGTAATGTCAGTGGGGATTTTAAAGTGAAGCCTTTACTGGTGTATCACTCTGAAAATCCCAGAGTGTTCAAGAAACACAATGTCGTCAAAAATAAATTGTGTGTTTTGGAAGGCTAACACTAAGGCATGGGTCAATAAAGGTAAGTAAATGTTATTTTAAATGTAAATTTATAAATTTAATATGTGTTGTTGTTATGTGTTTTGTGTATGTAAAACTATAGTTATTTTTAAAAAATGAATTTTTGTGAATATTTTTGGGTGTCTGGAAGGATTAATTTTTTTTTTTTTCAACAAGTTGGCCGTCCTCCCACCAGGCAAGTATTTTGGGGGTCTGAAATAGACTAACCTACGTAACATTATTTCTAAGGAAGTAAATTCGTTGGTAATGGCACTTGAGCAGCATTCTGGAACGAATTTTCGGCTAAACCGAGGACCACTGTATAAAAAGCTGCACATGTGATGTCACCCATTATTGCAACAATGTTTAACAAATCTGTAGCGTCCTCAACCTTCCCATCTGTACTCAAGACAGCAAGGGTTATCCCGATCCTCAAAGGAGGTGCTCCAACTGACTTTAACAACTATAGACCCATATCAAATTTGCCCTTACTTTCTAAAGTATTCAAAAAAATAATACACAAGCGACTATACTCCTACCTATATCCAACAACATACTACTTAACCCCTGCTAGTTTGGGTTTAGACCAAAAAAAAATACGAATGATTCTATTATACAAATGTTTGAACTTATATACAGTATACAGCTCTCGATAAAAATGAATGTTCCCTGGGGCTCTTCATTGACATACGAAAAGCATTTGATACAGTCGGCCACAATCTTCTGCACCTAAAACTAAATCATTATGGCATTAGAGGACATTCCCTTGATTACTAAAATCTTATCTTAACGACAGACACCTACGACAGTGGTACCTCTACTTACGAGCAAAATTCATTCCAGACTGCTATTCAAGTGCCGATACCAAAGGAATTTTTTTCCCATAGAAATAATGAAAATTAGATTAATCCATTTCACACCCCCAAAAATACACTTGCAAAAGCACCTACAAAAATACACTTACATAATTGTTCGAGTTGGGAGCTGCTCGTAAGTCAGGGTACCACTGTACGATATGCAAATGGAGTCAACTCTTCATCGAGCCTGTAGCTATAGGAGTACCCAAGGGTAGTGTCCTAGGCCCACTCTTTCTCATCTACATCAATGATCTCCCCAATGCATCCCAACTACTTAAACCAGTTCTATTGCAGATGACACTACTTATGTCTACTCCCATTCAAACCCAATTGTATTTAGAAACACTGTAAACAACAAGCTGCTAAAAATATATACTTGGATGATGACCAACAAACTCACTCTCAACATAGACAAACATACTTCATGCTGTTTGGCAACAGAGCCTTAAATATCCAGCTTAATATATTGATAAATGGTTCCCCTATAGTATCAAGATACACTGAGGGTAAATTTCTAGGTCTTCTCCTTGACTGTAATCTTAAATTTCATTCCCACATCCTCACATATCCAAGAAAATTTCCAAATCAGTGGGAATCCTTTCCAAGATACGATACTATGTACCACAAACAACACTCCTTACCCTATACCACTCTTTAATATATCCTTACCTCACCTATGGTATTTGTGCCTGAGGATCAACCACAGCCAAACACCTTAAACCTTTAATAACCCAACAAAAAGCTGCTGTGCAGATGATTACCAGTTTCTGTGCTAGACAGCACACCCCACCACTTTTAAAAAGCTTGAACTTGCTAAATATACGAGATACACTCATTGTTGTGCCTACTACTATACGTACAAAACATTAAATTCCACTATACACCTCCACTTAAACTACTCCTTGACAGTTAGAAAAAGAATGCACAGTCACTATACAAGGCATAAGGCACTCTTCAACATTCCTCGTGTCAGTCTCACACTATGCAAAAATGCTATGCACATAAAGGGCCCAAAGATCTGGAACTCGCTATCAGAACCAGTAAAGGATCCCCTGACTTCTAATAAATTGAGGACTTTGCTAAAAAATCATCTTATCTCTCAATACTAACCAAAACAACTGCTAACTAGTTATATTATGTGGCCTCTATACTTTTAAACTTCTACCAGTCCATGAAATATTACTGTCTGAACCATTAATTGTAATAGTTTTTATTATGTGCAACTTCAAGATTATTATTCTTATAAACTTCCACCTTGACTACCTCACATTAGTATTAAGATTAAATATGATTGTAATTTATAGGTAGTAGGTTGGTAGACAGCAACCACCCAGGGAGGTACTACCATCCTGCCAGGTGACTGTGAAACAGAAACCTAAAACTGTTTTACATGATGGTAGGATTGCTTGTGTCTTTTTTCTGTCTCATAAACATGCAAGATTTCAGGTACGTCTTGCTACTTCTACTTACACTTAGGTCACACTACGCAAACATGTACACGTTTATGTATACACACTCATCTGAGTTTTCTTTGATTTTATCTTAATAGTTCTTGTTCTTATAATTTTTCCTTTTCCTTTCATATCCATGGGGAAGTGGAATAAGAATCTTTCCTCCGTAAGCCATGCGTGTTGTAAAAGTCAACTAAAATGCCAGGAACAATGGGCTAGTAACCCCTTTTCCTGTATAGCTTACTAAAAAGATAAAGAAGAAAACCGTCAAAGTGGGATGTTTGAATGTGCGTGGATGTTGTGCGAATGATAAGAAAGAGATGATTGTAGATGTTATGAATGAAAAGAAGCTGGATGTCCTGGTTTTAATTGAGACAAAACTGAAGGGGGTAGGAGAGTTTCAGTGGGGAGAAATAAATGGGATTAGGTCAGGGGTTTCAAATAGAGTTAGAGCTAAAGAAGGAGTGGCAATAATGTTGAATAATCAGTTATGGCAGGTAAAGAAGGAATATAAATGTATAAATTCAAGGATTATGTGGAGTAAAATAAAGGTAGGTTGTGAAAAGTGGGTTATAGTAAGTGTTTATGCACCTGGAGAAGAGAGAAGTGTAGAGGAGAGAGAGAGATTTTGGGAAATGTTGAGTGAGTGTGTGGGGAGTTTTGAACCAAGTGAGAGAGTAATTGTGGTTGGGGATCTTAATGCTAAAGTGGGTAAAAATGTTGTGGAGGGAGTAGTAGGTAAATTTGGGGTGCCAGGGGTAAATATAAATGGGGAACCATTAATTGAGCTATGTGTAGAAAGAGGTTTGGTAATAAGTAATACATATTTTATGAAAAAGAGGATAAATAAATATACAAGGTATGATATAGCACGTAAGGAAAGTAGTTTGTTGGATTATGTATTGGTGGATAAAAGGTTGATGGGTAGGCTTCAGGATGTACATGTTTATAGAGGGCAACAGATATATCAGATCTTTATTTGGTTGTAGCTACAGTTAGAGTAAAAGGTAGATGGGACAAAAGAAAATGGGAACAGCAAGTAAGAGAGGTAAAAGTGTATAAACTAAGGGAGGAGGAAGTTAGGGTGAGATATAAGCAACTATTGGCAGAAAGGTGGGATAGTGCAAGTATGAGTAGTGGGGGTTGAAGAGAGTTGGGATAGTTTAAAAATGCAGTATTAGAATGTGGGGCAGAAGTTTGTGGCTATAGGAGGGTGGGTGCAGGAGGAAAGAGGAGTGAGTGGTGGAATGAAGAAGTAAAGGGTGTGATAAATGAGAAAAAAGTAGCTTATGAGAGGTTTTTACAAAACAGAAGTGTTAATAGAAGAGCAGAGTATATGGAGAGTAAAAGAAAGGTGAAGAAAGTGGTGAGAGAGTGCAAAAGAAGAGCGGATGAAAGAATGGGAGAGGCTCTGTCAAGAAATTTTGCTGAAAACAAGAAAAAATTTTGGAGTGAGATAAACAAGGTAAGAAAGCCTAGGGAACAAATGGATTTGTCAGTTAAAAACAGAGTAGGGAGTTAGTAGATGGGAGCTGGAGGTATTGGGTAGATGGCGGGAATATTTTGAGGAACTTTTAAATGTCGATGAAAAAGGGAGGCGGTAATTTCATGTACTGGCCAGGGAGGTACAACATCGTTTAGGAGTGAAGAAGAGCAGGATGTGAGTGTGGGGGAGGTGCGTGAGGCATTACGTAGAGTGAAAGGGGGTAAAGCAGCTGGAACTGACGGGATCATGACAGAAATGTTAAAAGCAGGGGAGATATAGTGCGGGAGTGGTTGGTATTTTTGTTTAATAAATGTATGAAAGACGGGAAGGTACCTAGGGATTGGCAGAGAGCATGTATAGTTCCTTTATAAAAAGGGGAAGGGGGATAAAAGAGAGTGTAAAAATTATAGGGAATAAGTTTACTGAGTATACCAGGTAAAGTGTATGGCAGGGTTATTATTGAAAGAATTAGAGGTAAGACAGAGAGTAGGATTGCAGATGAGCAAGGAGGCTTTAGAGTGGGTAGGGGATGTGTAGATCAAGTGTTTACAGTGAAGCATATATGTGAACAGTATTTAGATAAAGGTAGAGAAGTTTTTATTGCATTTATGGATTTAGAAAAGGCATATGATAGAGTGGATAGGGGAGCAATGTGGCAAATGTTGCAAGTGTATGGAATAGGTAGTAAGTTACTAGAGGCTGTAAAGAGTTTTTATGAGGATAGTGAGGCTCAGGTTAGGGTGTGTAGGAGAGAGGGAGATTACTTCCCGGTAAAAGTAGGTCTTAGACAGGGATGTGTAATGTCACCATGGTTGTTTATTATATTTATAGATGGGGTTGTAAAAGAAGTAAATGCTAGGGTGTTGGGGAGAGGGGTGGGATTAAATTATGGAGAATTAAATGCAAAATGGGAGTTGACACAGTTACTTTTTGCTGATGATACTGTGCTTATGGGAGATTCTAAAGAAAAGTTGCAAAGGTTAGTGGACGAGTTTGGGAGAGTGTGTAAAGGTAGAAAGTTAAAAGTGAACATAGATAAGAGTAAGGTGATGAGGGTATCTAACGATTTAAATAAAGAAAAATTGGATATCACATTGGAGAGAGGGATTATGGAAGAAGTAAATGTTTTCAGATATTTGGGAGTTGATGTGTCAGCGGATGGGTTTATGAAGGATGAGATTAACCATAGAATTGATGAAGGAAAAAAGGTGAGTGGTGCATTGAGGTATCTGTGGAGACAAAAAACGTTATCCATGGAGGCAAAGAAGGGAATGTACGAAAGTATAGTGGTACCAACACTCTTATATGGGTGTGAAGCATGGGTTGCAAATGCTGCAGCGAGGAGGAGGCTGGAGGCAGTGGAGATGTCCTGTCTAAGGGCAATGTGTGGTGTAAATATTATGCAGAAAATTCGGAATGTGGAAATTAGGAGAAGGTGTGGAGTTACTAAAAGTATTTGTCAGAGGGCCGAAGAGGGGTTGTTGAGGTGGTTTGGTCATTTAGAGAGAATGGATCAAAATAGAATGACTTGAAGAGCGTATAAATCTGTAGGGGAAGGAAGGCGGGGTAGGGGTCGTCCTAGAAAAGGTTGGAGGGAAGGGGTAAAGGAGGTTTTGTGGGCGAGGGGCGTGGACTTTTAGCAAGCATGTGTGAGTGTGTTAGATAGGAGTGAATGGAGACGAATAGTTTTTGGGACATGACGATCTGTTGGAGTGTGAGCAGGGTAACATTTTGTGAAGGGATTCAGGGAAACCAATTAATTGATTTAGTTGGACTTGAGTCCTGGAAATGGGAAGTACAATGCCTGCACTTTAAAGGAGGAGTCTGAGATAGTGACAGCTGGGAGGGACTATTCTCAGCTGTCGTATCTGAGCTCCTCTTCAAAGACAGTGATTATGTATGAGTGTGGTGAAAGTGTTGAATGATGATGAAAGTATTTTCTTTTTGGGGATTTTCTTTCTTTTTGGGTCACCCTGCCTCGGTGGGAGACGGCCGACTTGTTGAAAAAAAAAAAATGATTGTAATGAAGTAAACCACTTGTCTAGTGGATGATGAAATATTTTCATCATCCACTCCATCACTGTCTTGCCAGAGGCGCACCTACACTACAGTTACACAAAACTGCAACATCAGCACCCGTCCTTCAGAGTGCAGGCACTGTACTTCCCACCTCCAGGACTCAAGTCTGGCTTGCAGGTTTCCCTGAATCCCTTCATAAATATTACCTTGCTCACACTCTAACAGCATGTCAAGTCATAAAAAACCATTCATCTCTACTCCTGTCTAACATGCTCATGCATGCTTGAAAGAAGTCCAAGCCCCTCACACACAAAATCTCCTTTACCCTCTCCCTCCAACCTTTCCTAGGCCTACCCCTACCCCTCCTTCCTTCCACTACATATTTATGCACTCTCCAAGTCCTTCTATTTTGTTTTGTCCTCTCTAAATGCCCAAACCACCTCAAAAGCTCCTCCTCAACCCTCTGGATAATACTTTTAGTAACCCCACACCTCCTCGTTTCCAAACTACGGATTCTTTACATTATATTCACATTGCTCTCAGACACGACATCTCCACTGTCTCCAGCCTTCTTCTTGTTGCAACATGTAGTTCGTCCTTGCACTTTTCTAGACTTTACTCAGTGCTTCCTAATAGCTCATAATCTTGTAATATTTTCCTTTTAATTTTATGAAGTCTTACCTTTCACCTGGGCACATGGCAATGACCCCTAGAACCATAAACAGGTAACAGAACACTTTCCTTATTTATGTAGAACTATATGGCATGTTTCCTTGTTAAGTGTACTTGCCTACTACCTGTCTTGCTTTGTGTGTTGTAGTACGTATATAATAAGTGTTGCTTCTCAGATTGTCTGGTGGAGCATCAGTGAAGGCTAAGAATGTATGCCTACAACTGGTGGATGCTCATACTGCTCTGACTACTGGAGGAGTTGTTCAGTTGTTCACCACACCCCACCCTCCAAGATTAATGCCATCTCCCTACCTTGGCAGGTCACCACCCAAGTTCAGTATTGCTGCTCACCATGAAACAAGTATGATTATTGCCTTTGACTTTTAGCATGACATAATCCTTTACTTTTCTGTATTTATTGTGTATATTTTTCAGTTCTATGAAATACTAGTTAATTGACAAATATTCGTCAGACAGTTGGTGAAAGGGACACAAATGCAGAGGAGTCCTTCATTTTTTTTTTTTTTTCAACAAGTCGGCCGTCTCCCACCGAGGCAGGGTGACCCAAAAAGAAAGAAAATCCCCAAAAAGAAAATACTTTCATCATCATTCAACACTTTCACCACACTCATACATAATCACTGTCTTTGCAGAGGAGCTCAGATACGACAGCTGAGAAAAGTCCCTCCCAGCTGTCACTATCTCAGACCCCTCCTTTAAAGTGCAGGCATTGTACTTCCCATTTCCAGGACTCAAGTCCAACTAAATCAATTAACTGGTTTCCTGAATCCTTTCACAAAATGTTACCCTGCTCACACTCCAACAGATCGTCATGTCCCAAAACCATTCGTCTCCATTCACTCCTATCTAACACGCTCACACATGCTTGCTGGAAGTCCAAGCCCCTTGCCCACAAAACCTCCTTTACCCCTTCCTCCAACCTTTCTAGGACGACCCCTACCCCGCCTTCCTTCCCCTACAGATTTATACGCTCTCAAGTCATTCTACTTTGATCCATTCTCTCTAAATGACCAAACCACCTCAACAACCCCTCTTCAGCCCTCTGACAAATACTTTTAGTAACTCCACACCTTCTCCTAATTTCCACATTCCGAATTTTCTGCATAATATTTACACACACATTGCCCTTAGACAGGACATCTCCACTGCCTCCAGCTCCTCCTCGCTGCAGCATTTGCAACCCATGCTTCACACCCATATAAGAGTGTTGGTACCACTATACTTCGTACATTCCCTTCTTTGCCTCCATGGATAACGTTTTTGTCTCCACAGATACCTCAATGCACCACTCACCTTTTTTCCTTCATCAATTCTATGGTTAACCTCATCCTTCATAAACCCATCCGCTGACACATCAACTCCCAAATATCTGAAAACATTTACTTCTTCCATAATCCCTCTCTCCAATGTGATATCCAATTTTTCTTTATTTAAATCGTTTGATACCCTCATCATCTTACTCTTATCTATGTTCACTTTTAACTTTCTACCTTTACTTCATATAATGGAATAATTAGGGAAAAGCGGGTGGTTAGTAATGGTATTTGTGGTGGATAGAAAAGAGATTGTTTTGCCATGATTGCAAGAATAAATAATGGACAGTTCTGTAACTAACAGACTTAATCCATTGTTTCCAAATTCAGTTGGCCCAGCGGATTTTGTTCCTTATTTCCAATGTCCATTATATGGAGGTCCATTACATGGAGGGTGTAAGTACTGTACGTACTTGAAAAATACCAGTGTTGGGCGAAACATTGTACAAATAGAAGACTTCTCTGCATTTATGTCTTTTGTACTCATTATGTTTACATTTTTAAATGTCATTTGCTTCACTAATATTCCAGCCAATATACTACAGTACGTATATGGAATTCTTCACTAAAAGTTTCAAGTTCTTTAAAATGGCATTCAGTATTTAATATTGATGAAAAATTATGGATAAGCATACAAGCTACAGTCACCAATAAGCTCTCAGAGGAAGCAAGACAGTGAATATCACACGTGTGGACTTAAGGATCTTTTGTTTGACTTTTTTTTTCTTACAGAATATGAAAAATGTGACGAGACAAGTGAGGTGGACTCAGCACCAGAACGTCAGGATGAGGAAGTGGAAAGTATTAAATCTTTAGCACTCTCCAAAAAATTAAGCCGCTCAAGAACTTCTCTGTTTGAGGAAAAACAAGTAGAATTACCAAGTATACAGTTACCTCATGAATATAATCCACTTGTAGCCCTTAATCAAGTGGAAATGTTATTTAATTTGGTTATAAAAGCTTCGAGAAGAATTCCAGAGCAATCTATTAAATGTAGAGACATTCAACAAGCTGTAAAACAGGCAGCCCACTTAAGACGTGTCCGAGATATACAGGCTATAGGCTGCATAATTGTGGAAATGTTCTCACCTTCTAAATGCCGGATTCTGAGTAATAAGGCTTCTCTCAAAAGAGATATGCTCATGCTCGTAAACTTCTCACACATGACCAGACTGATATTCCGCGATGCATTCGCCATACATTACAAGTAATTTTTCAAATTATGAACTGGAGGGATTCTAAAGACAACTCTCTTCCAAATAAATATGAGCCAGTGTCATCAGATGGTTTACCTCCTCCAAGTCCTCATCAGTTACTTCAACCATTAATTAATGTGATTGTCTTTCCATCGTACTTTCCAAAATTGTATAGATTTGTATGCAAGATGAGACAATATTCTCAACTTTTGACTGAAGCTCATATGTTGCTAGGTGAACCACAGAAAAGAAAGGAATATATTCTTAAAGTGGCAGAGATCCGGGTCAAGGTGGCTGCTAAAGATTTGCCGAATTTGTTACCGAGCCTATCGGCAGAGGGATTAGACCTAGTTTTACCCTACTTGATTGAACTTTTTGAATATCCAGAAAGTGCTGTTAATGCTGCCTGGTATCTGACTAGTGTCACTGCCCAAGCCCTTGGGCCTGAGGAAGCAAATGAACACCTACTGCCTCCTGTGGTGAAACTCTTTGAAGCTGATATTGTGACAGACAAGCATCTCAAGCTTTTTCATCGCTCCTTTCTCCTGCAGTTGATAGTCTGGCATGGTCTTCAGAAGTTTCTGACCTTTTTTGTAACACCTCTGATTGAAGGTGTTGGGGGATATAAAGAAGTACTTGGAAAATCACAACAGTCTACGGATATTGTGAGAAAACAGTCAACGACTCTGAAGTAAGTGAAATAAAAGAAATTGCTATGCATATATTTTCTTCAAGTAATTTAATTGGTGTTAATCTAAGTGTGTGATACCTGTATAGAAGATTCATTGTTATGATTGGAGTGTGACACCTTTTTGGGAAACCCATTATTATGCTTGGACATACAGTGGTACCCCGACTTACGATATTTTTTCATTCCAGAATGCTGTTCAAGTGCCATTACCAAACGAATTTATCTCCATAAGAAATGATGTAAAATAGACTAGTCCTTTTAGACCCCCAAAATTACACTTACAAAAGCATTTAAAAAAATCAACTTACATAAAAGGGTGTGTTTGGGGACCATCGTAAGTCGGGGTACCACTGTATTTCTAAATGGAAATCTCCTTGTTATTATATACAGATAACTTGCACTTAGGAGACTGAAACTTAGGATGATATTTCAGTTGCACTTGGACTGGTCCTAGTCTGTCCAAAATGTCATAAGTTTCAGTCTCCTAAGTGCTGGTTATTTGTACATTGTTCTAGTCATGGTATTGTGCTTTTCTACAGGAGGTTTTGCTTATACAGCAGGTTAGGTTCCGGGCTACTACTGTAAAGTGAATCATAGCCTTTTTTCACTTTCAATGCATATAAAAGCCTGATAACATGTTCACATTATCATATATTAACCTCTTAACTGTCTAAATGTTAATCTGCATTCTTACTGCTAGTGCTCCAAACATAGATCAACATTTTATTTTTCCTGCCTCAAAATTTGGCATGATAGGCCTGATAGGCCTAGGCAGTATAGAATGGGTCTTAACACTCAGTGTGTGTAGTATTAAAAAAATCTGGGACCAATAAGTACCTTGTGTGAGCACCAGCTAGAGGAAACAGCATGCCAAACACCAAGGATTCATTAATGCCATGTCGTATTAACACTACCCTTTTAATTAAGAGGAAAGTGATGTTGACCCTGAGTTTAGTGGCTTTGTGATGGATGTGGCCACAAGTGGTCTAGGAAATATAAAAAATCTAAATAATAACCCATGTGCAACATTTGTACAACATCCTTTCAATTTTGACACCACTGGTAGTCTCATCCATTCAGAATGTCCTATAACCAATGTCCTAAGTAAAAAGAAATGATTCTGTAACGTGTAATATGTGTTCGGCAAGTTGGCTGGCTAACTAGCTGGCTGGCTGGCTGGCTAACTAGCTAACTGGCTGGCTGGCTAACTGCCTAACTGGCTGGCTGGATAACTGGCTGACTGGCTGGCTGGCTAACTGGCTGGCTGGCTGGCTAGCTAACTGCCTAACTGGCTGGCTAGCTAACTGCCTAACTGGCTGGCTAACTGCCTAACTGGTTGGCTAACTGCCTAACTGGCTGGCTAACTGACTGGCTAACTGGCTGGGTATCTGGCTGGCTGACTGGCTGGATAGGTGGGTGGGTGGCTGACTGCCTGGCTCTTGGCTGGCTGTCTGACTCTTTGGCAGGCTGGCTCTCTGGCTGGCTGACTCACTCACTCACTCTCTGTCTCACTTGCTCTCTGGCTTGCTCTCTCTGGCTTTCTCTCTCCCCTGGCTCGCTCACTCTCTGGCTTGCTCATTCACTCTCCCTCTTTCTTCGTCTTTGTCCCAGAACCACTCATAAACCAGAATCAAGGACTAAGTAAGTTTATTTAGTGTTAGTAAAGGACACAAGTGAGCTAATGTGACATTTTATTGTGGCATGTTTCACTCTCCCGGAGCTTTGTCTAGCACTTACAGCTTGACAAAGCTCCTGGAGAGCAAATGTTACCACTATTAAATGTCACATTAGTTGCACTTGTGTCCTTTTACTTAACATATTGTCGGTAATTCTACCCAATTTAATACGTGTTTATTTAGGTACAGGTACACACAAGTACAGTTATCTTACATAGTGTAAATTACCTAGGATAACCAAAAGAAGCCAGACAAAGTGCTATTCTGTGCCTGTTGGTATGAGGCATAAGCATGACTGGCAAGTAATACGCATTTCCATTTGTTCAGACGTGACGATTCTGCAACGTGTGTAATACCTGTTGGGTCATGAGCAGCTCTCTCTGAGACAGAGAGAGAGAGAGGCAGACAGAGATACACACACAGGCAGACTGATAGACAGGCACTATATACAAATAACCCACACATAGGAGAGAGGAGCTTACCATGACATCTTGGTCTGACTTGGACCATTTACATTCACACTAACAGAAAGGAGACAAGGAGGCAGTATATATAGGCCAGCAGACAGGGATGGGACAAGATAGTAGGAAAGGAAGCAGAGAGGTAGTAGTAGTAGTGGAGTCAATAAAAGGGCCCCAAAAAAGGGAGCACTGCAGGAGGCAAAAGGGCCCCAAAGGGTAAGAAAAAAAAACACAGGAGGGGAAAGTAAAGGACCAAACACCCAATGCAAAAAAAAGAATACCCAAGAAGAAAATGAAAAAAAGGGAAAGGAAAGAGGAAAAAAGGGGAGAAAAAAAAAGAATCAGGTTAAGTTCCCAGAAAACTGGCAACAACCTGATTTTTTTGTAATGAAAGGAAGGCATCTACAGAGACAAAGCCAGGACTAAGATTCATAAAAGGAAATTTGGGGGTTAGGAAAGGATTCAACTAGACAGCAAATGTGAAAGAAGTAGCATAGACAGTTTTAGCAGGCCAGTCAGTAGGATGACTGTGATCTCTGAATGACAGAAAGAGCTTTGGGTTGGTGTTGACAAGCCTAACACTATTTTTTGTGCCCCTTTGGAGTCTATCAGAAAAAATCTAAAGGGGACAAGAGGCACATATTATAGAGTATACACCTCTAGAGGATGAGACAGGCAGACAGAAAGACAGATAGAAAACAGAGGTAAACAGAGACAGAGCTAGACAGACAGATAGATAAAATGTGACATTGAGAACAAAAAAAAAACATACCAAGGTTCTTGGGAGCAGTGAACAATCAACCAAAATTTGGCTGCACCATCAGCAATGTAAAAGTGACATGTTTGACCCCCTACTTCAAGGAGTTTCATATACTTCTAAAAGCATTGGGGGACATATAAATCATTCATATAAAAGTATATCTAGATAATAGTGTGACCAAAGCAGATGAACTTGTTCACCTGTCAGTGTTCTTGTTACTGTTTGATTACTAATTCTGTTCCTATCATTAGCACCCAGAACAAAGATTGGCTATAAAATCCAAGAATTATTATAAATTGTAATTATCAGAACATAAAAATAATGAAAATTTAAAAAAAAATAAAAAAAAAAAGATTTTGGACATTTCTGGCAGCAGGGCCCGTTCTTTTGGGTGAGGGGGGTTTTAAAATTTTTGCACCCTTATGTTTTGGTAAATACAAACCCAAAAATTTTTTTTTTTGGTCTTTTTAAATTAAAAAATTGCCCTTTTTTTTAAAAAAAAAAAATTTTTTCAAAATCGGGGGCCCCCCGGATTTCCCCGGGGGGATATCATACAATTGGTTTACCATTTTTTGGGGAAAAATTTTTTCCCCCTTTTTGACCTCGCTCGAAATCTTCAAAAAAAAAAGGGGGTTTTTTTAAGCCCCCTTTGGGGCCCACTGAATTGACCCTAAGAGAGTTCTGGGAAATCATTTAATACCCTAAGGGCATAAGTCTTATAGATAAGGCTTGGCAGGAAGTTTTTTCCCAGGACGATGAATTCTGCTTGGAGAAAATTTTTCCAGAATGTGTTCAGAAGGATTTTGAAGGGTTTGAGGGTGCCCCCGAAGATTTTTGCCTTGTGAAAAGTATTTTTGTTTTTTGGGGAAAATCCAGGGGGTTGGATAGGGCCAGGATTTGAAAAGTTGGTGGAGGACCACAGGGGAAAAGCTAACCACTGAAGAGCTGCAAGACCTTCAATGGGAAAAGCAACAGATCGCAACTGGGGAAAATTTTCTTCAGAGGAGGAAAGGGAAAAGAAAGGGGAAAAATGTCCTTCTTCGGGATTAAGGACATTTGTGCAAAGTGGAGTGGGGGCAAAGTTTTTTAAGAATTTTCACTAAAAAAACTGTTTTCAAACCGTGTCTGAAAAGCAATGACAATCCCCTTTTTCCCCCGGGGCCCCGTGACTCTCAAGCTGGTCCTAGTGCCAGAAAAAAGGGAAAGAAAGGAAGTTCCCCGGATAGGGTTTTTATACCTGAAGTCCTTTGGAGGAGGTTTTCCCTTCCAAACAAAAAACCCCCTCCCTCCCCCCTTCCCCTGCCCAACAAGAGTCTTCAATAAAGGTATGTAATAGTGATTTAAATGTTCATTTATCCATTAAAATTAGTCATTTATATTTATTTCTCAAATTTTTTTTTCTGTATGTAAAAATATAGTTATTCTCAAAAATGCATTTTTTTTTAATATTTTTTGGGGGTCGGGGAAAGGTTTAAATTTATTTTCATTATGAATGGACCCCCAAAAATTGAAAAAAATTCACTCCTGAAGTCTCCCGCGCCATTAAAAAGAATTTACTCCCCTTAAAGGGAAAAAAAATTCCCCGAGGTTAGCCCATTTCAGCCCCCCCAAAAAAACACTTCCACAAACACTGAAAATTTATACTTACATTTGCGATTTCCGGGGTTTCAAACTGGGGGGCCCTTATATTTTTATGGGAAATATTTTCAGTTTTTTGTCCATTTCGGGTTTCACCACGTGGAATGGATTTGGATGAAAAAACCCGGGGGGGCCCCTATTCGGGGTGCTAGTAGTGAAAAAGTGATCAATGATTGGGCGGGTTTAAAAAGGGTTAAAGACAATATATCTAGGGGCCCCCAAAAAGCAAAAAAGTACACACATTAATACCTTAAAATATTTTTGTCCTTAAAAAATAATTAGTGGTGAAATATTTATTGTAGGAAATCTTAAAAAGAAGAATGAGTATAATTGAAAAAATTTCCCAAAAAAGCTGTAGTATTAAAACAAACCCCCTTTTTAAAAAAAGAGGAGCACGGCGACGTTTCCCGGGGCTTGGGTTTTTTTGTTATTTGCTGTAGTATTAGCAAAACACAAAGCAGAGGGGGCCTGCCTGTTTCCCCTTGTTATTCCTTTTTGGGGACACGATAGGGTTCCATTATTACTCTTGTGGCATAACACCTTTTTGGGGGTTTTTGGTATCTCTGGGCATGATATTCTATTGCAGTCCCATTGTTATTCTCCATTTGTTCAGTCATTTTTTTGCAATGCATTTTCCAAAATTATGTAAGGGTTTTTTATAAAGGGGGAAGGGGGGGAAAAAAAAAGGGAAAAAAATTTTTGGGGGGAAAAAATTTACTGAGTATACCGGACAGTGGTACCCCTTTAAAAATTCCCCAAAATCACCCTTTTTTAAGTTTATTTTTTTAAAAGCTTTTTTAAGTGTAATTTTGGGGGGCAAAAAGGGCTAGTCTATTTTACAACTTTTCAAGGGGATAAATTTGTTTGGAATGGCACTTGAAAAGCATTCTGAATGAAAAAAATCGAAAACCGGGGGGACCACTGTAAAGTTATGGCAGGGTTATTATTGAAAGAATTAGAGGTAAGACAGAGATAGGATTGCAGATGAGCAAGGAGGCTTTAGAGGGGGTGGGGATGTGTAGATAAATGTTTACGGGAAGCATATAGGGAACAGTATTTAGAAAAAGGGAGAGGTTTTATTGCATTTATGGATTTAAAAAAGCCATAGATAGAGGGGATGGGGGATCAATTGGCAAATGTTGCAAGTGTATGGAATAGGAGAAGCTGAAGGCTGTAAAGAGTTTTGAGGATAGTAGGTAGGTTAGGGTGTGTGGAGAGAGAAAATTATTTCCCGGTAAAAGTAGGTCTTAGACGGGGATGTGTAATGTCCCCATGGTTTTTTAAACCCCTTTGGGGGTCGACGGGCCCTTTCTCGGGGAAAGTGTTCCTGGGGTCGAAAATTTTTGGAAAAAAAATTAATATTTTTTTATGAAATGATAGAGAATCTTTTCCGATCTAACGCCAAAATTATGAAATTTGACAAAAACTAACAAAATTATGTTTTTGTGAAGTTATCGGTATCTATGACACTGACGAGGGGTTTCACCCATTTGACCCCTATTTTAAAATTCCAATGTTTCAGTCTCCTAATGTTATAGCTATTTCGCTAGAACTCCATTTCTTCTATCGAATGAGAGAAGAAACTGCCTATTTTCCAATTTCATCTACCCAAAAAGTGGTCAGAAAAAGGTAATTTTCCAATTTCCCCAAATTTAAAAGGTCAATTTCAAAAAAGGGGCCAATAAAAAACCCCGACATTTTGGCACTAAAATAACATGTTCTCTGTTCATTAGCCACGCCCCAGGCCCCATTCCATTACTTTGCTTTCCATTTTGAATTTTTATTCTCACAAAATAGAAGATTTACTGTTATGTATACAACTGCATTATTGAAAAAATGGTATAAAAAATTCAGAGCATTTGGGCATGAATATAAGACTTCCAGTTGATGTGTATTGACGATGGTGTGATTTGTTTACTCTGAACTTTAAAAAAATCAACATTTTTGCTACTTTGAGCTAAATTTCAATTTGTCATTGTCATACCAATCAAAATCATCTCTATTTCTGAAATTATCTTCCATTCTATAAAATGAAAGGAAAACGAGAATACATCAATAAATACCATAAAAAAATCCACTGCAAATTCGCTGTTTTAATCAAAACGGTTTTTTTTTTTTAAAGGGCAGTGTGCCCATTTTTTTTATACTGCGCACACTGACCACAGACCCATTCTTTCATTTTATGCCTACCAGACGTTTTCCTTAAATTAGGCCCAAAATTTTGGGGCGATTTATCCAAACCCTTCGAAACGACTAGTACCCGACCCCCAAAAAGGGTTAATATATTTATAGATGGGGTTGTAAAAGGAAAAATCTAGGGTGGGGGGAGAGGGGGGGGTTAAAATTATGGAGAATTAAATGAAAAATGGGATTGACACAATTATTTTTTGCTGATGATACTTGCTTATGGGAGATTCAAAAGAAAAGTTGAAAAGGTTAGTGGATGAGTTTGGAGAGTGTAAAGGTAAAAATTTAAAAAGTGAACATAGATAAGAGTAAGGAAAAGGGGTATCAAACAATTTAAATAAAAAAAATTTTGGGATATCACATTGGAGAGGGGGATTAGGAAAAAGAAATGTTTTCAGATATTTGGATTGACGGCGGGGGATGGGTTTAGAAGGATGAATTTAAACCCATAGAATTGATAAAGGGAAAAAATGGTGAGGGGCTGAGGTATCTGGGAGACAAAAAGTTATCCATGGAGGCAAAGAAGGGAATTTTTAAAAGATAGTGGTCCCCTTTTAATGGGTGTTAAGCAGGGGGAAAATGCTGCAACGAGGAGGAGGCTGGAGGCAGGGAGATGTCCTGTCTAAGGGCAATGTGGGTGAAAATATTATGCAGAAAATTGAATGGGAAATTGGGAAAAGGGGGGAGTTACAAAAATATTTGTCAGAGGGCTGAAGGGGGGTTGTTGAGGTGGTTTTGGTCATTTAGAGAGAATGGATCAAAGTAGAATGACTTGGAGAGCATAAAAACTGTAGGGAAGGGGGGGGGTGGGGGGTCCCCCAGGGTTGGAGGAAGGGGTAAAGGAGGATTGTGGGGAGGGTTTGGACTTCCAGCAAGCTGTGAGGGGTTTAGATGGGAGGAATGGAGGGGTTTTTTTGGGACATGACGACGGGAGGTGAGCGGGGAAATTTTGTGAAGGGATTAAACCAGTTAATTGATTTAGTTGGACTTGAGTCCGGGAAATGGGGTACAATGCCTGCATTTTTAACCCTTAAACTGTCCACACGTAGATCTACGTTCATTTTCCCCACTTTCGAATATTTTAAAAAAAAAATTTTTTTTTTTTTTTTTTAAATAAGGGCATTTTTAAAACAGGATGGGAAAAAAAAATTTTGGGGCCGTCCCCGAGATATAAGCCTGACAAGTTGGTGCTGGATGTCACCTGACGGCAAAAAGTTGCCGCTTGCAGAAGTAATCCCGATATATTTTTTTTCTAGTTTTTTTTTTAAATTTATAAAATTTTTTTATGTTCTGGTAATTACAATTTATAATAGTTCATGTGATTTCATAGCCAATCTTTGTTCTAAACTAATTTAGGTACTAAAAATAGTACTAAATATCAAAAGAACCAAAGGTGAAAAATTTCCCTTCGGTCTTTTACTATTGTCTATAAATATATACAAAGTATTTATAAGTCCCAGCAATTTTTTAAACATCCTGGAGTATATATGAAACTCCTGAAGAAGGGTTTTACACAATTGCGATAACTACTGATAAGGCGGGACAGATGAATGAATGGGGCAAGGAACCCTTGCTTTGTTTTCACTGTCTGATCTTTATCTATCTATCTGCGTCTGTCTATCTATCTGTCTGTTATTGTTTATCTATCTGCTGTCTATCTGTTTATCTATCTGTCTGTCATCTGTTTATCTATCATCTGTTATTATCTGTCTAGCTCGGCTTATCTGTCTTTTTTGCCTGCCTATGTGTGCCTGGGAAATATGAAACCCCTTTGACTAATGGTGTTATGACAAGTGTCAGATAACACTGACAGCCCAATGACATTGATGAATGAATGTGCGGGGAACCTCCTTTTTTTTACTGTATCTGTTATCTATCTGTCCATCGTCTATCTGTCTAGCTCTGCTTATCTGTTTTTCTGTCTGCCTGTGTCCTGGGAATGAAACTCCTTGAAGAATGGTGAGGACAAGGCGATAACACTGACACCCCAAGCATTGATGAATGGGGCAGGGAACCCTCCCTTGTTTCCCTTCTATCTGTTTCTGTCTAGCTCTTTTATCTGTCTTTCCGTCTGCCTGTGTGTGTGTGTTTTTTCCGCTGTTGTCTCAGTCTGAGTCGCTCGCCAACAGGTATTATACGCGATAGAAGTAACAAGGGATTACTTGCCAGTCATGCGTATTATGTCTTATATCTACAAGCTTTGATAGGACTTTGCTTGGAATTTTGGGTTATCCTAGGTAATTTACACTGATAATAACTGTACTTATGTGAATGTGGGGAGAGAGAGAGATATTAAAAATATATAGATAGACAAAATATAGACAGATACAGAGATATAGGACAGATAGATATAGATAGATATAACAATATAGACACAGAGACAGCCAGAAAAACCAAAGCCAGCCTGCCGAATATATAAGAACATAAAAGAAGGAACACTGCAGAAGGCCTACTGGCCCCTGCAAGGCAGGTCCATGTCACCCCCAAAGACCAATGACCCACACAGGTCACATCCTCTGGGAAGGAGCACAGCATCGACCAGTAGCACAAGCAGTCAGGTCCAACTACACCCACCCACAGCCACTCATGTATTTATCGAACCCATTTTTACTTTCCTCTTATAAGGGGGGTGTTTAAAGCACATGACATCAGTGAATCCAATGTTTTCCACATTATTTGCTCTAGCTGGCACTAATTGAACTAGGCTCCCCCATGGGACAAGTGGTCCCAGATTTTTTTTAAAACTCGCACACTAAGGGCGCAGACCCCTTCCCCTGAGGGGACTCAGGGCCTTTCACAAATTTGAAAGGGAAAGAAAAATTAACGTTGATTACGTTCGGGGGAGACGCGACAAACGTAATCTACGTTTTTACAGTTAAAGGGTTAAAGGAGGGTCTGGGGGTAGTGACAGCTGGGGGGGACAATTCTCAGCTTCGATCTGACCCCCTTTAAAAACAGTGATTTGTAGAGTGTGGTGAAAGTGTTGGGAAAGATGATGAAAGTATTTTTTTTTTTGGGGGTTTTTTTTCTTTTTGGGGCACCCTCCCCGGGGGGAGACAGCCGACTTTTTGAAAAAAAAAAAAAATTTTGCTTTCAGCTGGAACTGTGGGATCATGACAGAAATGTTAAAAGCAGGGGGGAAAGGGTTTGGAGGGTTTGTATTTTTGTTTAATAAATGTATGACAGAGGGGAAGGTACCTAAGGGTTGGCAGAGAGCGGTATAGTTCCTTTTATAAAGGAAGGGGGGTAAAAAAGACTGTAAGAATTATAGGGGGAAAAAGTTTACGAGTATACCAGGAAAGTGTAGGTAAAGTTATTATTGAAAGAATTAATAAGACAAAGTAATTTCAGATGAGCAAGGAGGCTTTAAGTGGGGAGGGAATGTGTAGATCAAGTGTTTTCATTGAAGCGATGTGCATAGTATTTAGATAATGGTAGGGAAGTTTTTATTGCATTTATGGATTTAGAAAAGGATATGATGAGTGGATAGGGGGGCAATGTGGCAAAAAGTTGCAAGTGTATGGGAAGGTAGTAGGTTACTGAATGCAAAGAGTTTTTGGGGGGATAGTGAGGCCAGGTTAGGGATGTAGGAGAGGGAGATTACTTTCCCAGTAAAATTAGGTCTTAGACAGGGGGTTTTAATGTCACCATGGTGGTTTAATATATTTATAGATGGGGTTGTAAAAAAAAGTAAATGCTAGGGGGTTGGGGGAAAAGGGGGGGGATTAAATTATGGGAAATCAAATGCAAAATGGGAGTTGACACAGTTACTTTTTTCTGATGATTTTCATATGGGGGAAATTTTAAAGAAAAATTTCAAAAGGGTTTGTGGATGAGTTTGGGAGGGGTGAAAAGGGAGAAAGTTGAAAGTGAAAAAAAGATAAGAGTAAGGTGATGAGAGAATCAAAGGTTTAAATAAAAAAAATTGGGTATCACATTGAGAAAGGGATTATGGGAAAAAGTGAATGTTTTCAGATATTTGGAGTTGACTTGTCAGCAGAAAGGGTTTGAAGGAAGGAACCTGAAAATGAAGGAAAAAATAGGGGGGAGGCCCTTAGACAAAAAAATTTTCCCGGAGGCAAAGAAGGGGAAAGTGGTTTTGGGGAAAATTTTTGGGGTGGTGGGTTGCAAATGTGAGCGAGGGGGTGGCAGGGTGGGGGATGCCCGGGGGGTTTTGAAAAAGCAGAAAAAAAAGGGGGGAAAAGGGGGAGGGTGGAGTTATTAAAAGTATTTGTCAGAGGGTAAGAGGGTTGTTGAGGTGGTTTGGGCATTTAGATAGAATGGATCAAAGAGAATGACTTGGAGACGATAAATTTGTAAGGAAAAAGGCGGGGGAGGGTCCCCGAAAAGGTTGGAGGAAGGGGGGAAAGGAAGTTTTTTGGGCGAGGGGGTTGGGCTTCCAGCAAGTGTGCTGTTAAAAGGAGGAATGGAGACGAATGGTTTTTTGGGGCCTGACGATCTGTTGGAGGTGACAGGGTAATATTGTGTGAAGGGATTCAGGAAACCAGTTAATTGATTTGTTGGGCTTGAGTCCAAATGGGGAAATACAATGCCCCACTTTAACCCTTTTTGGGGTTTTGGGCGATATCGCTTACGCACGGGGGTTTTTGACGATAGTACGCCCCAAATTTAGCCCTCAAATCAAGCAGAAACAGGCTGTTAGGCCTAGATGTGATAGAATGGGTCTGTGCTGTCAGTGGGCATAAAAAAAAATTCCTGCACAACACAGGGATAATGAGGAAAGAAAATGACCGTGTTTTGGTTTAAACAGCGACTTTGCAGTCATTTTCGATGGTATTTATTGTTTTATTTCGTTTTTTTGGTCTCATTTGATAGAATGGAAGATATATTACAGAAATAGAGATGATTTTGATTGGTTTGACAATAACAAGACCTTGAAATTGAGCTCAAAGTAGCGAAAATGTTTGATTTTGCATGTTCAAGAGTAAACAAATCACACCATGCGTCCAATACACATCAACTGGCGAGCTAAAATTTTACAAGTGCTCTGATATTATTTATACCATTTTACAATGATGGTTGTTACATAAAATAAATCTTCTATTTTTTTGAGAAAAAAAATTAAAATGGAAAGAAAAAAGTAATGTAAGAAGGGCCATGAGAGGGACTAATGAACAGAGAAGATGTTATTTTATGCCAGGAATGTCTGTCTTGTTTATTATGGATCCTAATTTGAAATTGGCGTGTTTGAAATTTGTGTGAAATTGGCCAAATTGCCATATTCTGACCACTATTTTGGGGAGTTGAAATTGGTAAATAGGCGGTTTCTTGTACTCAATCGATAGAAAAAATGGAGTTCTTTGCAAATAGCTAAATTTTAGTAGACTGAGACATTGGAAATGTGCCAAAAAAGGGCTCAAAGTGGGGGAAACGGATGCGTAAGGGTTGGGTACCCTAACTGCGAAAGCATACCCATTTGTTTTCGATCAAATTTTATAATTTTTGTAGCTTTTGATGGAAAAGATTCTCTCATTCCATAAGAAAAAATTTTTTTTTTTTTTTTAATTTTGGACCCTGAGAACGAGTTTTGAGACCCCCTTGACCCCCCCAAAGGGGTTTAAAAGGGGGGTTTGGAATATTGGCAGTTTGGGGGGACTTAAACTGTCATATTCTGAGCTCCTCTGCAAAAACAGTGATTATGTATGAGTGAGGTGAAAGTGTTGAATGATGATGAAAGTATGTATTTTCTTTTTGGGGGTTTTCTTTCTTTTTTGGGGCACCCTGCCCGGTGGGGGGAGGCCACTTTTGAAAAAAAAAATTATGCTTTTAAAGATAGACCATCCAATCCCTCCTGAGCCCCTCAATAATATTTGGAACCCCACACCCCAATCTCCAAAATCCAATTTTCTGCATAAACACACCATACATTGTCTAAAAAAACAACAGCCTTACTTTTTCCCCCACTGCCCCTTGCTGCAGCATTCAAAACATATTTTTCTCCCATACAACAATGTTATTGTTATTTTTTTCCACAAACCTGCTGTCTTCCGCTGAGGTAGGGTGACCCAAAAAAAAAGAAACACACTACCTCCTCATTCCACTGTCTTTCAAAGGCACGCCAGTACTGCAGTTCAAAACTGCAAATATCCCCCCCCCTCCTTCAGGTGCTGCACTGTGTTTC